>CM063720.1:9413763-9426859 GCA_032441835.1 Slavum lentiscoides | reverse complement strand
ACAGGTTAGTTTTACCCTACTGATGCACGGTCGCACGCGATCGAAACCGCCTTTACGGCGGCAGTCGTTACGATAGTAATCCTGCCCAGTACGAGAGGAACGGCAGGTTCGGACATTTGGTTCGGCACTCGCCCGAGCGGGCGTTGGTGCGAGGCTACCATCCGTTGGATTACGCCTGAACGCCTCTAAGGCCGTATCCACTCTGGAGAAAACAGCCGGGCGGGTCCTCTCCAAGGGCCCGTCACGGGAAAACGATCGTCCGTACGGCGGAGGAGACCCCGAGAACGTCAGGAAGGCGTCAAAGAACGGACCTTCGGGTCCACGACGGGCCGGAATCGCCGCCGCGCGGGCTCGCGGGCCGCGGGCGGCGCATCAACGGTGAACGCGGTGATCCCGCGGCAAACGATGTGGGGTCTCGGAATCGTCTGCAGACGACTTAAGTACCGGGCGGGGTGTTGTACTCGGCAGAGCAGTTACCACGCTGCGATCTGTTAAGACTGCCCTTTGCCTCGGGGGTTCGTCTTGTCGGTTGGACAGGACCCCCGCGCGCGCACGTCGGCGCGGCGACGACACGTGTGTGTGTGTGGCGTGTGTCTCGTCGTCCGCGCGCTCTGCGACGAGACGTCGTCGCAGAGCGCGCGCGCGCACTCGTGTCGTCCGTCTCGCGCGCGTGTGAGATACGTACACGTATATATATATATATGTATACGTATTTTATATGTGTACGTATACGTGCGTATGTGCGTGTGTGTATTTGTTATATTGGCACGCATGTTATATAAAATAATATATAACGTGTGTGCATTTAACATATTAACATTTAATAATAGCACACACGCGCGCACATACGACGAATAATATATATATATATATATATATATATATAAAAAATATAATTTATATATATTATTATTATTTTTTTTTTCTCCTTCTCCCATTTCGCGTGCCGTTACGCGTTAGCGGAGTTTTTTTTTTTTTTTCCACGCCACGCGTGTCGTCGTCAGTCTCGTGCGTATGATAATAATTTTTTTCGCGTGCCGTTACGCGTGATCGGGTTTTTGTCGGCGTTAGTAACCCGAATTTTTCTCCGGTTTCGCCACTCGTGTGTGTGTGTGTGTGTGTGTGATATAAAAAATATAATTTATATATATATTATTATTATTATTATTTTTTTTTTTTCTCCTTCTCCCATTTCGCGTGCCGTTACGCGTTAACGGAGTTTTTCTTTTCCACGCCACGCGTGTCGTCGTCAGTCACGTGCGTATGATAATAATTTTTTTCGCGTGCCGTTACGCGTGATCGGGTTTTTGTCGGCGTTAGTAACCCGAATTTTTCTTCGGCTTCGCGACAATAGTGGGCTGCAAAACTACTCCGGCCGCGGGTACCGTGGTAACATTATAAACATTATACATTATACATTATAAACGTGTAAAAAATTATGTTCTTATACCGAATTTTTCTTTCCCGGATTTGCCACTCGTGTGTGTGTGTGTGTGCCGCGTCCGTGTCAGAATACTATAATAATAATATTAATGTTACTTGTAACACGTTTTGATCCGAGGGCGTGTGTGATTTCAGCTCAGAACGGTCCGATCATTTGTCGAACCGGTAAACGTTAAACAAAATTCGATTACAATCACTCGAAAGTATTCGTAAACACTTTTACCCGAGTATCCGTTTTTAATGCTTTTTCCCCTCGCTAAGTATTCGAATACTCGAATACTTCGAATACTCGGAACGAGACGACACCACGTACCCGTATACGAATACTTTTAAAAACGTTTCGTTCACTACAACAACACCGGGTCCGACGGCCACGTTACATTTTTTTTTTTTTTTATTATTATTTAAAAATATGAGCACTTGTTGTGGATTGTTTATTATTTAATAGTCAAATGAGTACAAACACTATTCCGCAAACAATCAGAGTATCACTTTTATTCAATAGGTTAGGTATTTCGACAACTGTTTGTTCATCATCTGATCAGTACACAATAACGACTCCTCATGTCGGCATACGCCGTATGCCTACTGAATAAAAGCGTATTTATATATATATATATATATTTTTCGCGTGAATAGGGTTTTATATTCGTTTTATATTAAGACACGTTTTTTCGGTTCGAGCCGCCGTAGCTCGTCCTAAGCGACTGGGAACGTACGTGCGCGTTCCTCCGTACGTAAATAACGCGAAAAAAAATTAAAAAATCTTTAGGGCCTTGCCGTCGGCCGAGGGCGAATTTTCCGACGCCCGACCCTTCCTACCGGCAAATCTACGAAACGCACCGAACCGATTTTCATAAGAAGCCCTAGAACCGGAAATGGCCCGAGTCGAAAATTCGCGATTCCGCCGCGTTCCGAAACGCGCGCGTACGTACGCGCCCCGTGCCGGTCTGGTAGAGAAAAACACTTTTTTTTTTTTTTTTAAATACAATCGTGTTCCACAAAAAAACATACGGGTCGCTCATTCGAACGGAGCCTTAAATTTTTTTTTTTTTTTCACAGCAGTCGTATCACATTTTCGTGTAGGCCTTAAAACCCGTCCACCGCTCGACTGGAACGTTTTCAAAACAATTCGACGTAATGAAACTATTGAATAACACGAATATTGAAAATTGTTACTAAAAATAGTTTAGCTCTTACGGCACCGTTCAGGTCGAGTGGTAATAATTATTTTAACCGACGTTTTTCGTAGTGTACACGGAAACATTCGTGTCACAACGTTGTTTTCCTTGACCCGTTCCGTGACACAATTCGCGACGAAAAAATCGTCATCTCCCCGTTGTAATCGTACGGATAAAAACGTTTAACCGATTCACTGGTTTATTATTATTTTTTTTTTTTTTTTTTTAGTATTTTCGCAAAATATATACGTACCCGTGTATTATATAGCCCTCGTAATTACTAATAACGCGATTATTCAAATGATTTACGATTTTCACCTTGTATTCAGTCTAGAAAAAAAATTTCCACGTATATTGTCTCAACAGCGTGTGGAACGCGCAGAGGAAATTCGCACGGGGCACGAATTTATTTCGTAAACACTTTAATTGTTTTTCGCCCGCCCACGCGTACCCACGCGGTTCGTACGGCCGGTGCTCAGTCAAACGTGCCATCCGATGGTGACGTCGGTGTTGTTATGCGGTAGTAGAACCGGAAATGGACGAGACGTCAAACGATAATAGAGTTTTCGTTTTTTTTTTTTTTTTTTTCTTTTCGAAAACGATGTACGGACTCGGTCGTCGTCGTTCGACGAATCCGGCGGCAAGTTTTATATTATTTATACTACCACTAGGGACCCGGACATTTCGAAGGATATAAATACGTGTTCGTAAAACGCAAGGGAATAGAGGACAGCGATGATATACGTGTATTTACCCGAGTGTAGTGTACCAGCAATAATAATAATAATAATAATAATAATAATAATAATAATAATAATAATAATAATAATAATAATAATAATAATAATAATAATAATAATAATAATAATGATGATGATGATGAATTGACGGGGGCAAAGTCCGTGCCGCGGAGAAATCGACCGGTCAAATACAGCGGGTGCGCGCGGCGCCAAACGAAAACCGGTCGGCCGCGCCCGGTGTATTCTACTGCGAGACAGAGCGCGGGTGTCACACGGATCCGCGTTCAATACGGGAGGAAAACGTTTCGCTTTATGAACACGCGCATTTAATTTTTTTTTTTAGCGATTTCCGTGTATTTGAATCGCTACAAAGTCGACGGTGCATTAAACGCGGACGTAGCTACGTGCCTGAACACTGCAAATTTTATTCGTTTTATAAAATTGTATATCTTGAATAATAATTTTGTTTTTTTTTTTTTACTTCTTCGATGAAGAACCCGTCATCATCTGTTGGTTCCTCTATAATACTACTAATACGAAGTCACAAACGGTTTTCGTTTATAAGTGTGCTACAGTAGACACGTTACAGGTGGAGTACGAAAGGCACGTAATGCGACCACTGTGCGACACGTACCTATTTGATTAAGTAAAATTATTGTTCACAAAACGTTTATTTTTTTTACATTACCCGTAACGTATAAATTACAGGTCTCTGTAGTAATTATAAGAGTCACGTACACCTGTTTCAAATCGTGTTTGAATACAAAACAATTTTTACAATAAAAACTATTTACTAATGACTAATGATCTACTGTTTTAATGGACTTTCGAAACGTACTACAATATTATGAGAACCGATATTATTACCCGTAATCGGTTTTACTCGATGAACGTTGATTTTCTCCACGGTCCAGTTCAGTTGAACTAAGTTTGACTGAGGAAATCCGTAGGATCAACTGAAAACGGATTAGTTCGACTTTCATACTTGCATTATGCAACACGAAAACCGTATTTAATCGAGGATCAACGCTAAACATGGCAAGTCCAAATATGACTTGTACGGCTGGCCCGATGTAAACGTTTCATTCTGACAAAAAGTCATACGATACGTATTCGTTGTTTTCGTTTTTTGTATTAACGTGTCTCGCTGCGGCGGGTCGTGGTCCGGCGCGCGCGTTTGGACTTTGACCCGGGCGTGGTCGGCACGTGCCGTTCGGTTTTCCGACTACGGAAAACCGGTCTGGGCGGCCGTAGTGGCGGTTGACGAATAACCGGTTTTGTGTTTTGTTCGTTTCGTTTCGTTGTTTTTATTTCGGTTTATCGGTCGGGCGACGCGACTGCTGGGCGCCGTGCGGTCAGCACGTTATTTATTTATTTCGGCTGGGTCGCGCGTATGCTTAGGTGGTTGCGTACGGATCAATTTTGCGTGGCAGATTGCTAGGCTTTAGGGGGTTTTTCGAAAAATCCTGTATACCTATAGGTCTGAGGGGATAGGCGTCCATTAGCCAGGTGGGGGCTCATTATTTTATTTTTATTTCTTTTTAAAATATAAACGCATTGTGTTCTTTGTCATTACTCAGCGACCGAGATTCGTATCGACACACAGATTTCAGAATCGGAATCTGGAGGTTCTGACGCGTCCAGTAGTATCAGTTTCGAAGCGATCCGTCGACGGGGATTTTTTCAAAGTTTCCGACCCGCCGTGACGGATTAACGACATTCTCACTGTCCCTATCTGGGCGCGCGCGGCCGCCGCGGCGGATCGCGTCCCGTTACCGCGCGGTCGGCTGTTCGGCGCTTTTTTTTTTTCAGTTTTTCTACCGCCTGGGTACGGCAGGGGTGACCGCGTCCCTTCTGAGGCGCCCGGACGGTCCGCCGTCCGCCCGGCGACCCGCCGGGACGGATTAACGAAATTCTCACTGTCCCTATCTGGGCGCGCGCGGCCGCCGCGGCGGATCGCGTCCCGTTACCGCGCGGTCGGCTGTTCGGCGTTTTTTTTTTTTTTTTTTTTCAGTTTTTCTACCGCCTGAGTACGGCAGGGGTGACCGCGTCCCTTCTGAGGCGCCCGGACGGTCCGCCGTCCGCCCGGCGACCCGCCGGGACGGATAAACGAAATTCTCACTGTCGACTTTCTAACAAAGAAAAATATGGACTTGTTCTCTCGTCTCCGCGGAGCCATGGGCCGTGGATGGGGAATGAACCGCCAAAACGCCATGTTATTATACCGGGCCGTATTCATACCACGTATGACTTACGCTTCGGAGATATGGTGTAGCGCGGTCTCCCGTCGCCAGCAAAGTCGGTCCTTAGGGACGATCCAGCGACGATGCCTCCTGGGTATCACATCGGCCTACCGCACCGCAGCCACGGCTGCGCTGCAGGTAATAGCTGGTGTGCCTCCTCTCGACCTGGAAATCAGTTTTCAGGCGGTGGTGCAATCCACGAGACGTTCGGGCGTAGTTGCCGAAAAATCGCGTCTAGTTGAGCAAGGTAAGCTTGCACTCACGGAAGCGTGGCAGGATCGTTGGGACTGCGGTGAAACGGGGCGCTGGACCTTTCGATTCTTTCCCCGTATTAGTAACCGCTTGTCTATTCCCCTCTGGATTACGCACGAAACCGTCCAGTTCCTGTCTGGACACGGGGACTTCAACGGAAGTCTACATCGGCTAGGCCTCCGGGCTGATCCGACGTGTCCTTGCGGGGCGGACGATGAAGATGCAGAACACGTCTTATTCTACTGCCCGCTGTACGTCGACCAAAGATCTGAACTGGTCGCGGCGGTTGAGAACTCGGGATCGGACTGGCCTTGTGACCCGTCAGTCTTGGTCTCGTCTCGAGCGGTATATGGGACATTTGCTAGGTTCGCGAAAGCTGCGCTTGACTCGAAACGTCGCTTGCAGAACGCGCACGACTAAGTCGTCTCCCTGACTTCTTTTTCGTAGGTCAAAGGCCCGACCATTAAAATGGGGTCTTGAGGGTGCATTCGGCCATCCTAACCCAAAAAAGAGCCGCGGGTTCGTGTCCTACCACGTCGGGTTTCCCGGAGCGGATCCTAAGCACCGCGAGTCAGTCGGTTCTCGACCAGACAAAAAGCGCGCATGAAATCGTGCCCCGTTCGATCCACGGATGTTTCGCGAACGCCTGCACGATCCGCATGATCGCAGCTTAGATACCCCGCCTAAGAGACGCTGGGCGGGTATTACAATAGCGCGTCAGCCTTATATCTCAGACTCGGGTGGGGTTCTGGGAGAAATAGGTGACTTCTGTGGATTTAGGACAACACCCCTTGTACCTTATCGACTGCGGACCGCGTGCGATCGAGTCCGCTGAAGTAAAAAATCGCAGGCCAGCGACCTAACGCCGGTTCGTGACCGTAATAAACGCAATAGCGAGCGCTGTTGTGGGCACACCGCCGGCCCATTCGCGTACGAAACAGCGCGGAAGCCTTATGGCGCAAAATGTCCCATCGGTGACTAACCGATACCGCGGGCGAGGGAAGGAGCCTGGACATACGTCCACTCCCTCGGGCGGCTATGCCGTTGGGTTGGATTCGCGGTGGCTGTCCTCTGGACTGTGTGGTAATCGGGTACGTGACCCAGGCATCAGCCCGCGTGCAGGCTGAGGGACAGTTCGCGGAGCATGCCGGGTGGAGACCGGGCGCCGTCCCGACCTCCATCTGCTTCCTGTGAAAGACTTGGAATATATCCCCGTGTGTTGATGCCGCTATACCGGCATAGACAATTACCGGAGGGTTTAGGGCGGGCCCATACCCCGTCTAATCGGTTTGATAGTTGCCGGTCCCACCGTGGGCTCCTGGTTGGTGCGCGACAACCAGCTAGGAAATATGGTACGGCCCGCGGCCGATTGGCACATGAGATGCTGCGGAACTTCATTGAGCTCTATTGTCCGCGTTCCGCCGCTGGTGGTTCGGCAAAACGACACTTGGCTGCTCGACGGCACGGCGTCGCGGCTTGCCGCGCCGTCGTACGCCGACTGCCATGTTCCGAGGCGTATACGTGAAAATATTCCAGCGGAATAAAAACGGTACCCTTGTGTACGGACTCGCTCCGGCTTCCCGGGAATCTCACTGTCCCTATCTGGGCGCGCGCGGCCGCCGCGGCGGATCGCGTCCCGTTACCGCGCGGTCGGCTGTTCGGCGTTTTTTTTTTTCAGTTTTTCTACCGCCTGGGCACGGCAGGGGTGACCGCGTCCCTTCTGAGGCGCCCGGACGGTCCGCCGTCCGCCCGGCGACCCGCCGGGACGGATAAACGAAATTCTCACTGTCCCTATCTGGGCGCGCGCGGCCGCCGCGGCGGATCGCGTCCCGTTACCGCGCGGTCGGCTGTTCGGCGCTTTTTTTTTTCAGTTTTTCTACCGCCTGGGTACGGCAGGGGTGACCGCGTCCCTTCTGAGGCGCCCGGACGGTCCGCCGTCCGCCCGGCGACCCGCCGGGACGGATAAACGAAATTCTCACTGTCCCTATCTGGGCGCGCGCGGCCGCCGCGGCGGATCGCGTCCCGTTACCGCGCGGTCGGCTGTTCGGCGTTTTTTTTTTTCAGTTTTTCTACCGCCTGAGTACGGCAGGGGTGACCGCGTCCCTTCTGAGGCGCCCGGACGGTCCGCCGTCCGCCCGGCGACCCGCCGGGACGGATTAACGAAATTCTCACTGTCCCTATCTGGGCGCGCGCGGCCGCCGCGGCGGATCGCGTCCCGTTACCGCGCGGTCGGCTGTTCGGCGTTTTTTTTTTTTTTTTTCAGTTTTTCTACCGCCTGAGTACGGCAGGGGTGACCGCGTCCCTTCTGAGGCGCCCGGACGGTCCGCCGTCCGCCCGGCGACCCGCCGGGACGGATTAACGAAATTCTCACTGTCCCTATCTGGGCGCGCGCGGCCGCCGCGGCGGATCGCGTCACGTTACGCGCCCCGTCGTTTGTCGGCGCCGAGCGTCCGGTGGTATATTTATAATTCCGACCGCCGGTTTTTACCCGCAGACGGACTCTGGACCCGAACCCGTATTCCGGATACGATATACACATACATTACGTATATATGTTGTGTTGTGTTTTTAACGACGCCGCCGCGGCGGATCGCGTCACGTTACGCGTCCCGTCGTTGTTCGGCGCCGAGCGTCCGGTGGTATATTTATAATTCCGACCGCCGGTTTTTACCCGCAGACGGACTCTGGACCCGTACCCGTATTCCGGATACGATATACACATACATAACGTATATATGTTGTGTTGTGTTTTTAACGACGCCGCCGCGGCGGATCGCGTCACGTTACGCGTCCCGTCGTTTGCCGTCGCCGAGCGTCCGGTGGTATATTTATAATTCCGACCGCCGGTTTTTACCCGCAGACGGACTCTGGACCCGTACCCGTATTCCGAATACGATATACACATACATTACGTATATATGTTGTGTTGTGTTTTTAACGAAGCCGCCGCGGCGGATCGCGTCACGTTACGCGTCCCGTCGTTGTTCGGCGCCGAGCGTCCGGTGGTATATTTATAATTCTTATCGCTGGTTTTCCCCGCAGACGGACTTCGACCCGCGTACGCAGACGGCCCCCGTCGTATTCGCCGTCCAGGACGGACTCCGACCCGTTTTCGTACACGAACATCGCGTCGGACAACACGAAATCTGTGAACGCATATACGGAACGCGTACCGTTACGCGCGAACGCGATGCTTTAAAAAAATTTTTTTTTTTTAAGCGTTTTTTATAAAATATTTTCCGGGAATGCGCTCAATGGTTTTTTAACACGGTAATATAACCCTTTCTACACGGGGCCGGTTTTAGGGGGTTATTCGTCGAGGTCGGCGATCCGGTCGAACGGACTTCGGACCGTACGCCGGTTCAACGACCGCGACCACCGAATACAGCATCGCCACGGGCGACGCCGACGGAAGCACGTCGACGGCCGTTCGCACGCACGCCCCACAGGGCTGTGCTGGCGTTCGTCACCGTCGAACGTCGCGTCGCGTCGCGTCGTGCAGCTCGCGCGCCGCCGCCGCGCGGGTGTCGTCGCCGATGTGCTGTCGTGTGTGCGCATGCGCGCGCGCGCGCGTCGTTTTCTCCTTCTTCCCGTGTCGTCACTACGGGTGAGTCGTCGTGTGTCGTCGTCGTTGTCGTTGTTGTTGTTGTGTTGTGCTGTTGGCGTTGTTTTCTTTTTAACGACACGCACGCACACGCACAACACGCGCGCACGCACGATGATTCCCCACCAGACGCGGCGAATCGAGGAGAGAGATACGACGCGCGCCGCGCGTGTCCCACCGATACACAACGCGCGCGCACCCGTCGCGGCGAACGCCGCCCGCCGCACACGCGCACTCGACGCGCACGGACCTGTTGCTCCACCGCCCGGTCGTCGACCCATCAACCGCCTCACGGCTCGAGTGGCAGACGCCTAACGCGTATGATAACATTTGCTTGTGACTCTCGCATCGAGACGACTCCCATTGCCGTTCCGCGACTATACGAGCACACGCCGCCCGCACTGTCACGTCGCGGCCGGCCACGGTCGCCGAGCCCGGCGGACGCCGGGGCGAAGCCACGGGACGACGGACTTCGCGTCGCGTCCCGGCTTCCCCCACGCTTTTCTCGGCTGGGGACCGATATTTTGGATGAAAAGAATAAACTTTTTATAATCTAAAAAAAATTGCCGCCTCCGGAAATCGCCGTCGCCTCGCCGTCGCCGGCGCGAGCTGGCGTCGTTCGCGCGGAACGCGCGCGCGCACCACACCGACTCACGCCCTCCGGCGCGGTGTCGCGTGCGCGCCCGTTACTCCGCCGTCGCCGCAGCCGCGCGCCGACCGCCGCCGATGACGACGACGACGATCCACGGGGCTAACATCCGCGGTCGGTCGCACGCTTGTGTGCGCGCTAGCGCGCGCCGTTCCGTCACTCGACGGGCGGCCGCGCCCGCGCGCCACCGCGGCGACCGTCCACAACGTCGGCCCGCGCGCGCTCGGCGCTCGCGGGACCGACGCTCAAGCTCCGCGCGCGCGCGCATTTGAAGATTGATCGCAGTCATTCTATCTTGCGCACGCGCGCGCCGCGCGTCTTACCCGAGTTCCCTGGTTGATCCTGCCAGTAGTCATATGCTTGTCTCAAAGATTAAGCCATGCATGTCTCAGTGCAAGCCGCATTAAGGTGAAACCGCGAAGGCTCATTAAATCAGTTGTGGTTCCTTAGATCGTACCCAAGTTACTTGGATAACTGTGGTAATTCTAGAGCTAATACATGCCGACAGAGTTCCGACCGTCGCGGCGCGCATCCGCGTCGTCGCGCGCGGAAGAACGCTTTATTAGATCAAAACCGGCCCGTCGCGTCGCGCCTAGCGCGCGTCCCGATCGCGGCCCGCGCAAAGACCTGGTGACTCTGAATAACTTCGAGCTGATCGCACGGTCTCCGTACCGGCGACGCATCTTTCAAATGTCTGCCTTATCAACTGTCGACGGTAGGTTCCATGCCTACCGTGGTGGTAACAGGTAACGGGGAATCAGGGTTCGATTCCGGAGAGGGAGCCTGAAACGGCTACCACATCCAAGGAAGGCAGCAGGCGCGCAAATTACCCACTCCCGGAACGGGGAGGTAGTGACGAAAAATAACGATACAGGACTCATCCGAGGCCCCGTAATCGGAATGAGAACACTAAAACCTTTAAACGAGGATCAATTGGAGGGCAAGTCTGGTGCCAGCAGCCGCGGTAATTCCAGCTCCAATAGCGTATATTAAAGTTGTTGCGGTTAAAAAGCTCGTAGTCGGATCTGTGTCTGGGCGGTGCCGGACCACCCTGGCGGTCCGGCGTGTCGCGAGCGTCCGGTCGCGACGCGGGACCACTCGTCCCGTCGCCGCGGCCGCCGCCGCGCTCGTCGGCCGTCTCGGGGTGTTAGTTACCGGCACGTCGGCCGGACGTATTGTCGGCAGGCGGACACGTGTCCCGGGTCTCCGGCTGCCGCGCGGCCACCGCGTCGCGCGGCCGTCGGGGCTCGGCGACGGCGGCCGCCTACTCCAATCTTGCTGCGCGGTGCTCTTTACCGAGTGCCGTCGGCGGGCCGACACGTTTACTTTGAACAAATTAGAGTGCTCAAAGCAGGCTCGAATCTGGCGGGCCGGCCTCGCGGCCGTCCCGTCAAAAGGCCCTGAATACTGGTCGCATGGAATAATGGAACAAGACCTCGGTCCCGCGCATCTCCGCCCTTCGCGGGCGCGCGAAACCGCCCCTACCGGGGCGTTTCCGTGCGCGGGCCGCCGGGACCGCGGGCGCCCGTCGCCCGCGGCTCCCGCCGGGCCGGTTTTCGGGACCGGAGGTAATGATCAACAGAGACGGGCGGGGGCATTCGTACCGAGACGTTAGAGGTGAAATTCTTGGATCGTCTCGAGACGAACTGACGCGAAAGCATTTGCCAAGTACGTTCTCGTATGATCAAGAACGAAAGTTAGAGGTTCGAAGGCGATCAGATACCGCCCTAGTTCTAACTGTAAACGATGCCAGCTAGCGATCCGCCGGCGTTTCATTAACGACCCGGCGGGCAGCTTCCGGGAAACCGAAGCTTTTCGGTTCCGGGGGAAATATGATTGCAAAGTTGAAACTTAAAGGAATTGACGGAAGGGCACCACCAGGAGTGGAGCCTGCGGCTTAATTTGACTCAACACGGGAAACCTCACCAGGCCCGGACACCGGAAAGATTGACAGATTGAGAGCTCTTTCTTGATTCGGTGGGTGGTGGTGCATGGCCGTTCTTAGTTGGTGGAGCGATCTGTCTGGTTAATTCCGATAACGAACGAGACTCTGTCCTGCTAACTAGGCGGGTAAACCCGGGTCGGCGTGGGCGCGGCGCGGGCGGTTTCGGCCGTCCCGCGTCCGCGTTCCCGCCAGCCCGGCCCGGTATCCCGAACGCGTTCGCCCGTCGTCCACGGCGGTCGTCAGGCGCGGCCGCGCCATCCGCGTCCCGGCGTTGCGGCTGGCGCGCCGTCGGCCGGGGCAACTCCCGGTCGGCGCGCGCGTCAGTCGCGCGTCGGGCTCCGCGGTGAAGCGCGCCGCGTCCGCGGCCGTCGCCGGCAGATCACGATACGTTACTAGGGCTACCGCCGGCTCCCAGGAGCTTAAACTCTTCTTAGAGGGACAGGCGGCGGACGAAAATAGCCGCACGAGACTGAGCGATAACAGGTCTGTGATGCCCTTAGATGTTCTGGGCCGCACGCGCGCTACACTGAAGGAATCAGCGTGTGTTAACGTTCCTGGGCCGACAGGCTTCCGGGTAACCCGCTGAACCTCCTTCGTGCTTAGGGATCGTGGCTTGCAATTTTTCCACGTGAACGAGGAATTCCCAGTAAGCGCGAGTCATCAGCTCGCGTTGATTACGTCCCTGCCCTTTGTACACACCGCCCGTCGCTACTACCGATTGAACGACCGCAGTGAGGTCTTCGGACTGGACGCGCGTAACTCGACGCCCTCGGGCGCTGGGTCGTCGCGCGACCGGGAAGATGACCGAACTCGGCCGTTTAGAGGAAGTAAAGTCGTAACAAGGTTTCCGTAGGTGAACCTGCGGAAGGATCATTAATGACGGGACCCGCGGGACCGGCCGACCAGCCGGGCTCCGCGCAGCAATCCCAGCGTCCGAAACCCGCGGCCGCGTGCGCTCGGCGAGGGCCTCCGCGCTCCCGACCGACCGTCCGCGCGCCGCGACCCCGACAGACGGCGGGTCGACCGACCGACCGACCGA
>CM063720.1:9134464-9413663 GCA_032441835.1 Slavum lentiscoides | reverse complement strand
TTAGAAATTTTATTATAAAATATGTCATTTTTATTAAAGAAAATAATAAAAATACGAGTATCGCAATTACTTTATTAATTTCGATTGATTAACGTTTAAAGGGTCGTTAGTCGTTACAGTTATTATGGATTATCCAATAATGCTAAATTGTCTATCCCCTCCCATATAACATTCGTAATTACGCCACTGATACGGAGTTATCACGATTTTTTAAATCTCGTACTCTTTATAATACGAGTGAAAATTTTCCTTTTTTTTTTTTTTCGTCGGATTTTCAATAATGTGGTCTCAGAATATAGACAATCGTCGTGCGAACGTTTTCTGTCTCTTACTATTTTTCAAATAAACAATTATTTAAGCCGCAATCACGATAAAACGTATTCCGCGTTGTTTGAAACGGCGTGTGCGTATTGTAATTAGAAAAAAATTATACTTTCTGTTTACGCCGTCAACGATTATTCGAACGCCGCCGTCGCCGCAGCAGCTGCACGCGACGCGGATGCCGCCGCCACGGGAAAAACTTATCGTAAAATATTCGTGAAATTATTTTGTGTGGGCACGATTAACAATATTATATTATTTATAATATAAAGAAGAAAAATATCCCGATATCGTATTATACGATACGATATAGTATTACGAGAATTACTTTTATACGAAAAAACTACATTTTCAAAGCCAAATATCTGTAGAACCATGAGAGATTAAGGGACCGTTTCCCCACCAAAAGACACGCCTTTCCATCGTTGTTAATCTTGTAAACCTTTTTGGCGCTTCTAGCTTAAAAAATTCAAAGTATTAAATATTTTTGAAAAGAAGATGCAGTAGGTGCAAACAATATTTAAAATTTTAAAAAAATCATAACTCCTTTTCTATTCAAAACTAGGAGTCCATTGATAGAGGATAATGTTTCACATACACGTGTCTATGACGTCCCTGAATTTGAACCCGATCAAAAAAAAATTTTTTTTTTTTTTCGGCAGCAGATGCCGAATGTGTTTGTCATGGATACTCAAAAACCGTGATAAATACGAAAAAAAACGCAAAGAACCAAAAACGATCGAAGGCCCCTTCTTTTCTATCGATTTGTAAAAGAAAAAACACAAAAAACCGATAAAAAAACTTTTACCCACCCTCCATAAATGTCAAAAACATCATCATACATCCCCAACTATTCATAACTATATTTTGCGTCTCACTATTTTTCAAAAAAAAAAAAAAACAATTATTTAAGCCGCATTCACGATAAAACGTATTCCGCGTTGTTTGAAACGGCGTGTGCGTATTGTAATTAGAAAAAAAATTATACTTTCTGTTTACGCCGTCAACGATTATTCCAACGCCGCCGCAGCAGCTGCGCGACGCGGACGATATCGCCGCAACCGGAAAAATAAGTCGTAAAATATTCGTGAAATTATTTTGTGTGGGCACGATTAACAATATATTATTTATAATTAGAGTTAGGATGTTGATGACTTTTGCATTTTTTTTCCTTTTATTCTGTACAGTGCTATCCTAGCTAAAAATTTGTTTCATGCTCCCTTGATGCAGAATATTCTAATTTTATTTTGCATTTTTTTGCATTTTTTGCATTTTTAGCTATATCTTTTTTGTTTTTTAACGTCATTTTTCAACATTTTTAAGTCATTTTTTTCATCTTTTAGGGCATTTTTTGTACTTTTTGTACAATGTGGGGCATTTTTCACAAATTATAGATTTTAGGGCAAATGTTACACCCAAGTTTGCAAACAAATTTAATTTATTTAAAACAATTTTAATATTATTATTGTGGGGTTTTTGTTGTGATTACATTTATCGCGTTCCGATAAGATTTACTCTTTTATTTATATTTTATTTATATTTTACTTTTTAATTTATTTTTAATATTGAAATTTATTTATAAATTATTTAAATGCTTAATATATTTATAATTCATATTTTAAACTACTATTACACCCATTATTATACCCATATCTCTAATAAAAATTATTACTTATAAATAAGTTTTTTCACTTACTTAATTAGTATTTTAGATAATTTTAAGGTCATTTTTGAAGTTTTAGGGCATTTTGCACTTTTTTAGGGCTTTTTTGCATTTTTTTTAGGGCATTTTTGTGTGTTTTTTAGGTCATCAACATCCTAACTCTATTTATAATATAAATAAGAAAAATCTCCCGGACTCGTACTCGTTATTACGCGAAAATTATTATGAAACGATTTTCACAATCGAAAATTCTTAGAGTGCGGATCAGTGCCGTAGGAATCTTTTTTGTCTCTCACGATTTTTCAAATAAACCTATGTACACGGAGTTGTCACGGTTTTTTTCGGGCACGTAATCTTAAAATACGAGTGAAAATTTGCATTTTTTTTTGGTCGGATTTTCAATAATGTCGTCTCGGAACACAGGCAATCGTCGTGCGAACGTTTTTTGCGTCTCACTATTTTTCAAAAAAAAAAAAAAACAATTATTTAAGCCGCATTCACGATAAAACGTATTCCGCGTTGTTTGAAACGGCGTGTGCGTATTGTAATTAGAAAAAAAATTATACTTTCTGTTTACGCCGTCAACGATTATTCCAACGCCGCCGCAGCAGCTGCGCGACGCGGACGATATCGCCGCAACCGGAAAAATAAGTCGTAAAATATTCGTGAAATTATTTTGTGTGGGCACGATTAACAATATATTATTTATAATTAGAGTTAGGATGTTGATGACTTTTGCATTTTTTTTCCTTTTATTCTGTACAATGCTATCCTAGCTAAAAATTTGTTTCATGCTCCCTTGATGCAGAATATTCTAATTTTATTTTGCATTTTTTTGCATTTTTTGCATTTTTAGCTATATCTTTTTTGTTTTTTAACGTCATTTTTCAACATTTTTAAGTCATTTTTTTCATCTTTTAGGGCATTTTTTGTACTTTTTGTACAATGTGGGGCATTTTTCACAAATTATAGATTTTAGGGCAAATGTTACACCCAAGTTTGCAAACAAATTTAATTTATTTAAAATAATTTTAATATTATTATTGTGGGGTTTTTGTTGTGATTACATTTATCGCGTTCCGATAAGATTTACTCTTTTATTTATATTTTACTTTTTAATTTATTTTTAATATTGAAATTTATTTATAAATTATTTAAATGCTTAATATATTTATAATTCATATTTTAAACTACTATTACACCCATTATTATACCCATATCTCTAATAAAAATTATTACTTATAAATAAGTTTTTTCACTTACTTAATTAGTATTTTAGATAATTTTTAAGGTCATTTTTTGAAGTTTTTAGGGCATTTTTGCACTTTTTTTAGGGCTTTTTTGCATTTTTTTTAGGGCATTTTTGTGTGTTTTTTAGGTCATCAACATCCTAACTCTATTTATAATATAAATAAGAAAAATCTCCCGGACTCGTACTCGTTATTACGCGAAAATTATTATGAAACGATTTTCACAATCGAAAATTCTTAGAGTGCGGATCAGTGCCGTAGGAATCTTTTTTGTCTCTCACGATTTTTCAAATAAACCTATGTACACGGAGTTGTCACGGTTTTTTTCGGGCACGTAATCTTAAAATACGAGTGAAAATTTGCATTTTTTTTTGGTCGGATTTTCAATAATGTCGTCTCGGAACACAGGCAATCGTCGTGCGAACGTTTTTTGCGTCTTAATATTTTTCAAAAAAAAAAAACAATTATTTAAGCCGCATTCACGATAAAACGTATTCCGCGTTGTTTGAAACGGCGTGTGCGTATTGTTGTAATATATTTAGAAAAAAAATTATACTTTCTGTTTACGACGCCGTCAACGATTATTCGAACGCCGCCGCCGCCGCCGCAGCAGCTGCGCGACGCGGACGATATCGCCGCCACCGGAAAAACAAGTCGTAAAATATTCGTAACTAATATTGGTTTTTGTATTGAAATATTATATTATTTTGAAAACAACTGTGTATGTGCTTTTAAGCTGTTGAGTCATATTCCAAAGTCCACGAATTTAACGAGAAGGCCTCGTTGATCGTTAAACAGTAATCTCTTTTAATCTCTTGTTAGTAAAACAATTTTGAAAAGGTTATAATTTATAGGTGGTGCACACGATTTTCTTGATTGTCGTCTTGAATTTTGCCCAGCCGATAATACCTTGTATACAACTCCGGAGTTCTGCTTTGCGCCATCGACGACTTCGACTACTGACACTATTTAAAATTTTTAAAGGTACGTCATTATTGCCGACTGAAGGATTCCAGTCGATACGTCGTTCGCACGTAGCGGATACTTAATTTTCTGTCGATCTCATATCGGCAATTATCATGACAATAAAAATGAGGTATCTGTGATCGCGTTGACGTGTTTCGTTCGGAATTCATCACTCGGCGTGATAGCATTTTTTTTAACGCGTTTAATTTTTTTTCAGTTCAGTGCGATTTTTCAAAATTTAAAGTTATATTAAATTTTACGTTTTTTGACCCTATTGATTTTCGAAGAGTAAAATATTTTGGGAAAAAAAAATTATGTACTTAAAATAATTTATATATATATATTTTTAAATAACCGCGTTATGTAATTTTTTTAAATAAAATCCTTTTTTCCTTTTTCATCCTTTGACCTCGAAAAGAGATAATAATATTTTTTACGTCTCGTACACACAAGGACCCGACCATTAAACCGCCAGTTTTTTAGACACGTATTTTCATCGTTAATCATATAGATTTTTTCGGTCGTTGTAGCTATAAAATTTCAAAAGACTAAACATTTTTGAAAAAAAAATATTTAGCAGGTGCGGACGACAACGTCTGAAATGAAAAAAATTATAACTCTTCGGCTATTCATATCGAAGACACCGTTCGTACAGGATAACGTTTCGCGTACAAGTGTCTACGACGTCCCTGAATTTGAGAACTCGATCGAAAAAAGTTTTTTTTTTTTTTTTTGGCAGCGGATGTCGAAAATATTAGTTCAAACCGTCCGTGATTACTCGAAAACCGTAAAAAATACGGGAAAATCGCAAGGGGCTAAAAACGATTGGGAGTCCTCTTTTCTACCGTTTTCTAAAAAGACAATAGCTTTTGTTTTGCAATAAAATATAAAAAAAAATTAATAAAATAACTTTTAATTTACGTTTACAAAAATGTTACGCGCGGCCACGGCCGATTTTTAGACACTTCACCAATACCAACTACGATGTAGGTGTCTAAAAATCGTAGTTGGTATTGGTGAATAATCAAGACGAAAAAAACGTATACTTTAATAAATCAATACGGATTGTTAATGTAAAATTCGCGTTTTTGTAAAACCGTCTTTATTATTACCCGCAATCGCTTAATCTGTACCGTTTTCCGGACTCGTATCTAATATTGTATATTATATTATATTATTATTTGTAATCGTGTAGCCGTCTTTAAAATATCTACCGTCAATTCAATATTCTTATCCGTAGTCCTATCTACTGTCTTTTCGCATTTATTTCATAATTATATCCAATCGCTTAATCTGTATCGTTTTCCGGACTCGTATCTAGTATTGTATATTATATATTATTATTTGTAATCGTGTAGCCGTCTTTAATATCTACCGTCAATTCAATATCTACCGTAGTCCTATCATCTACTGTCTATTCGCATTTATTTCATAATTATATCCAATCTGTATCGTTTTCCGGACTCGTATCTAAATATTGTACATTATATTAATCTCGTGTAGCCGTCTTAATCTTTATCGTTAATTTAATATTGTTTTCCGCGTTTATTTTATTATTAGTTTTTAATCGTGTCTATTTACCTCAAATCTGTATCTTTATTGTCAAATTCACATTTATCATATTTTGTATTTTCGTCGCGAATAAGCCGATATCGCGATCGACCCCATCTACCCTCCGCAATGTCTACCCGCTGTGGCATATAAGGGGCCTCGCCGCCGGCTCACAGCATCAGTCTTCGTCTTGTACTGTAGTAAGACCCACCCGCGGCAGACTTACGCAGTGCAAGACGAATCCTCGCGACACGCTATTCGTGTTCGTGGTGTAGCGAGACCCACCAGCGGCAGACTCGCGCACTACGGCCGAATAAGTACGTTGTCCACAGACACGTTGCTCCGTGCGTCAATCACCACGGACGTGTCCTCCGTCGCGCTCTCAAATAAATTACTTGTAACCGTCCGCTGTTGGTCACAACCGCACGTGACCTGTCGTGTATCCATACGTGTATATATCGGATCTGTATCCGGTACCTTACTTATTATTATTGCTTGTATATATTTATAATTTGTTTCTGTGATCAATAAAGTCAACTCTGCAAAATCAAACTCAGTGGTTCACCTCTAACCGTCTACCTACCATCACTGCTGCTCAAATCCTCAACACGGATGGACAACGTAGGTAAAATCTAAAATTTAACAATTATTGCTGGTTTAAATAACGATCTGAGAGCAAAATCATAAGAAACAAAAAAGATTCACAATACTTTTTTTTACATAACACTGTATTGACAGCTTTCGTTTTGTAATAAAATAAGAAAAAAATCGAATAAATTTTATTACAACACGTAGTGTGATGCGGCGTACCATTTAGATTTTTTTATGAGGGATCTCGTGGCTTTTGTCCGGAGGTTCTAGCTGTAAAACTCGGAGTAATTATTATTATACGATTTTTTTTTTTTTGTTCATTTACCGATTTTCAATAACGTGGACTCAAAACATAGGCGAACGCCGTATTTTTTGCCTCATACGATTTAATTTCTCCAATCCGGTGATAGATCCTTACAGAGGATGATCAGTCGAGTCTTTTGGTGAAAAAACGGTCGCTCAATCTTTCACGGTTCTAGAAATAATCGACTTCGAAAATTACGATTTTAAATAAAAACGTTATCGTTGCATTTGCTATACCGTACCAGTGTACCGTATACGAAACCAGCGTGTATTGCGATAAATCGATTTTTCTTTTCAAAAAACTTTTAAACCCTTTTTATCCGTTAGAACGGTGACGGGCACTATAGGTACGACGTACGTGCTTGACGTTTTCCCGCAAGAAGGGTTTCTTAATTCTAATTAGGGAAAGAGTTACGATTTATTTACGCAAGAGGTGTAGGTAAAAAAAAAATTTTTTTTTCGATTTTTTTTGTGAGTTTTCTTCTACAAACGGTCAGATACGGACACTGGGATCGTTACTGGTCCTTGGCGTTTTTTGAAATAAAACCATTATTTACGAAGAGATCACGATT
Source organism: Slavum lentiscoides (assembly GCA_032441835.1). Lineage (NCBI taxonomy): Eukaryota > Metazoa > Arthropoda > Insecta > Hemiptera > Aphididae > Slavum > Slavum lentiscoides. Next base: position 9,406,446 of record CM063720.1, on the reverse strand, counting down.
TTTTTAAGTCGCATTCGCCTGCGAGTGAAAATTTTCATTTTTTTTTTTTTTTTTTGTCGGATTTTCAATAATATGGTCTTAAATTATAGGCAATCGTCGTGCGAACGTTTTTTGTGTCTTACTATTTTTCAAATAAACCATTATTTAAGCCGCAATCAAAAGCGTGTACGTATTGTAATAATATATTTAGAAATAAAATTACACACCATTAAAGATTATTCGAACGCCGCCACAACGCGGGTATCGCCGCCGCCGGAAACAAGTCGTAAAATACCCCATATATTATTCCATATTACGCCGGCTCGTAACAATTATTTTGAAAGAAAATCCCGGACCCCGTACTTATTATTATTTGGAAATTATTATAAAACGCTTTTCTATTGTTTGCCGATTTTCAATATCGAAAATTCATAATGTTTGAATAATTGAATGCCGTAGGAATCGTGTTTGTCTCTCACGATTTTTTAAATAATACAATATATACGTATTTATCACGATTAAAATAATTTTTATGTAACATTAACATGTATTAATTTGTTTTCAATGTCGCTAACAGACGGGATATTAGACGTAGGAGCGCCAGTTTATTTGTCAACAATCTTAAGGACCTTTGTCATACATTACAATTAAAACGATCTCTTGGTTATGAAAAGGGGGGGGGGAGTTAGGAATTTTCAAAGTTATGGGGGGAAAGAGTAAACAAATTTTTTTCAACCTGGTGGTGGATTCTTATAGGGGATGATTAGTCGAGTCTTCTGGTGAAAAAACGGTCCATTAATTAATCTTTAACGGTTGACGAGATACTCGATTTCGAAAATTACGATTTCACATAAAATACGTTATTTTTTAAATGCTATAGCGTACCATATAACCGTATTGTTTTATTAAAGTTTTCGTTTTGATTCTTCACCAATACCGACGATGTAGGTGTCTAAAAATCGGCCTTAGATTTGAATAGCCGAAGAGTTATAATTTTTTTCATTTCAGACGTTGTGTCGTCCGCGCACCTGCTTGCTAAATATTTTTTTTTCAAAAATGTTTGGTCCTTTGAAATTTTATAGCTACAACGACCGAAAAAATCTATACGATTAACGATGAAAATACGTGTCTTTTGTTAGAAAATCGGTCCCTCAATCTTTCACGGTTCTAGAGATAATCGACTTTGAAAATACAATATTTTCGTAAAAAATTAAGTTTGACAAAAAAAGGGGTGAGAAGGGTACTTTTAGTGTTGTACAGCGGGATGCGTAATACATTAATACGTTGGCCCGGGCACGATATCTCTTTTATTGAACAATAAATTATATGCTTCTACACATATATATATATATCGAAATGTAGTTTACGGCAAAATCCGATTTTTCGAAAAGACGTGTATGTGGTGTACGCGGTAACACGTACGAACGTTTGAAATTTGTAAGATTTGTATGACATGAAAACGAACTGTTATTGCTTGTAAACTGTTAGAGATACGTAAAAATGGTAAAGGACCAAAAACGATCCCCGTACCCGAATCTTATCGGATTCCAAAAAATGAACACCAAAATCCCAAAAAATAAAATTTTTTTTACCCGCACCCCGAATTTTCAAAAATTCATAACTCCACTCTTATTCAAAACTAAGAGACCACTCTGACGGGAAAACGTTTATCGTATACGTGTCTAAAACGTCACTCGATTCGAACCCGATCAAAAATATTAATTATTAATTTTTTTTTTTTTTTTTTGACAGTTGAAGCCGAATATATATTTGTTAATATCTACGTCAATAATCTTAAACAGTTAGAGATACGTAAAAAAAGACGATGTAGGTGTCTAAAAATCGGCCGTGGCCGCGCGTAACTTTTTGGTGCTTGGCCTCTTTTCTTAGTAGCCATTATTTTCCAAGCAATATCAGATATTTTGATATCGTATGTGATATCTATGAATCGTAGGAATCGTAAACGTAAATTAAAAGTTATTTTATTTATTTTTTATATTTTATTGCAAAACGAAAGCTATTGTTTTTTTTAGAAAACGGTAGAAAAGAGGACTTCAATCGTTTTTAGCCCCTTGCTTTTTTCCCGTATTTTTTACGGTTTTCGATTAATCTCGGTCGGTTTGAACAAATATTTTCGACATCCGCTGCCAAAAAAAAATAAAAACTTTTTTCGATCGCGTTCAAATTCAGGGACGTCATAGACACTTGTACGCGAAACGTTATCGTGTACGAATGGTGTCTTAGATTTGATTAGCCGAAGAGTTATAATTTTTTTCATTTCAGACGTTGTCCGCACCTGCTAAATATTTTTTTGTCAAAAGTGTTTAGTGCTTTGAAATTTTATAGCTACAACGACCGAAAAAATCTATATGATTAACGATGAAAATACGTGTCTTTTGGTAGAACCCTCCAATCTTTCACGGTTCTAGAGATAAACGACTTTGAAAATGTAGTTTTTTCTTATAAAAGTAGTTCTCTCAATGCTATGTCGTACCGTATACGTAACCAGCGTATGCTGCGAAAAATCGAATTTTAATCAAGAAAGTGTTTATCCGTTGGAGTTTTAAGGAGACATTGTAGACACGTACGTGCACGATGTTTTCTTGCTAGAACGGTTGCTTAGTTTTAATTAGCGAAGGAATTACGATTTTTTTATGTAAGAGGTGTAGGTAAATACAATTTTTTTTCAATTTTTTGTGAGTTTTCTTTTACAGACCGATAGATACGGGCACTGGGATCGTTTTTGGTCCCTTGTGTTTTTTGAAATAAACCATTATTTACGGTGTGATTACGATATAATATATTTTACGTAATATATATTTATATTTTAATCTCATTAACAGATTGTATATTAGACGTAGGAGCGCAAGTTTTTTGTCATCTACCTCGAAGACCTATACCAGCGAGTACGTCAAATATGATCCATTAGTTGAGTCGGGGAGGACTTATCGAATTTTTCAATTTTTTTTTTTTAAAAAACTATTATCTCGGCATATAGAATGTTTACTCTGTAATAATCCCTTTTTTGGGGGGGTCCTGCCCCCCTCCCACGTTAATAAGCCACTGCCTTCGTGATCAATATTGTTTTTGTTATTGAAATATATTATTTTGAAAATAATTGTTTATGCTTTCAGACTGTTGCGTCATATTGCAAAATTTCCGAATCATACGAGGGCTCGCCGGATAAACACGGTCGTTAAATGGTTATCTATATATATGTTTTCGGCGGACCCGGCGGCCGGCAGAAAAACAATTTCCAAAAGTTTATATATACAGACAGGTGCGGTCCGCGATTTTTCGCTAGTGTTGTCCTGAATTTTGTCCGGAGCTGAAATCGTGCCTGTACCCACGTTGCAGTTTTTTTTTTTCTAAAATTATTAGCAAAATTTTTCTGAAGTACTGGTATCGTTTTGAATTTCGTTCGGAGTCAAAAACACGCTTCTGCCTCTTCTTTTTCTCAGTTTTTTTTTTGAAACGTTTATTTCAAACATTTACGCACTCGAGCGCATACGAAAAATTTTTTCACATTTTTGCAAATTTTAAGGTAAGTACTTATGTAAAATTTGCAGGATTTCAATTAGTATGTCGTTCGCATGTAGCAAATATTTCATTTTCTGTCGATCTCGTATTGGTAATTATCGAACGCTTCGTTTGTTTTTTACGTATCTTACACCGTAAGATCCGTCTCGAGCAGACGAAGACGACGGTGTGCTTCGCGAAGCCGTGAGTGAACTTACGCGGACTCTACGGAAGTTTGACTTTTTCCGCGACGGAAAACCGCGTTTTTCGTCCAGTACGAGTTTTTCTTTCGCCGATTTCGCCGGAACGGTTCGGACCACCGTGTCGGTCGAAGTGGCGTTAAAACAGCTCTTTTCAGAGCTTTCTATCGGTAGCACCCGCGAGTGCGTGAAGGAAGCGGTGCGGGACTTAGTGAAAGTTCGGCTTTCGAGCGAAAGCAGCGGAGAAGGCAGCAAGTCGGCTCGTTGGAACCGCGAGGACACAGGCTTTCGAGCAAACCCACCCGCAAGAAGATCGGAGGAGAAGGCGAGACAGGAGAGAGGAGAGAGTGAATTTCGGTGGCGTACGTGACAAACCGCCGTAACACACGGCGGCAGGTGAGTCGGCACGGCCGTTAAAAACCGTTAAAACCACATTCCACAGGCGCAGGCAATCAGCGGCTGCCGCCCGCGCGGCAGGCGGCGAAGGCAAACCGGTCCGGTAGAAATACCGGCCGCGGACGAAACAACAAGTGGCGTATAACGAGTAGGTACAGTCATCACCATAGAAAAGTGAGGAATATAGAACGGCAACTGCCGTGGTAGAATTTGATAGTGGAAGCGTTGTGGCGCTCCCAGTGGCTGTCGTAATAACAATTAACAATCGAACTATCGATATTAACAATCGATTTATCGATATTGAAAATCGTTGTTTAAATCGATTTTTTAAAAAAAAAATTCCCATAGCAAAAACGAAGTTCACTTTTAAGTGTTTGAGGACAACTTTATAATCAGTTCTTTGAATCCGGGACTTCTGCAATTCGGTGCAAAATGACTGTCACACATAATAAACGACTTATATATATGTGCCACTGACTTGTTCAACAATTTGTTGTTTCCGGATCGAATCACCCGTTTTGAAGGTATTTTCATCTTTTGGAAACCGATGTCGTGTAGCGATTGTGTCAGAATAAGATGTCATGCAACCCACGACAATACATTGCTTAGACGGCATACTTCACTACTTTTCGAAAGAAAATCGTGCACAACACAACAACGAACAAATTGAATAATGACAACAGAGTAACAGACGCCAGACGACTTATGTTATGAGACATGAGTGATAACTTATGACGCAGCGTTACCGACCGGACACCCGACCGCCCATTTCTCAGTGTCGCCGCGATTACAATTTATTTTAATATGTCAATTGTTCTCGTACTGTTGGTACGTCGCCTGTCGTAAAACACTTTCACGTGCGCCGTATACAGTTACACCCCCCTGGTCATCACGGTCACGTTATCACGTACGCGGTTATCGAACGAAACGCGGGCAACGCGAAAACGCGGTAATCGAGCACGACACGGTCATCACGAGTACGGTTATCACGGTTACCACGGGTATCACGGTTAACAAAACATAAGATTATCACGGTTAAAAGTCACCGCGCGCGTTAACAGCAGCGATTATGGACCAAGAGCAAGGGGAAAGACAAACAGAGGGGGGACTCGACGATGGTCCCAGATGGCTAGGGAGGTAGTGGAAAGGCTGGGAAAGCACATGAACACAGAAAGGGAAAAGAAGAGGATAACAATAGGAGCGTATGCAGAATTGGAGGAGATCAAGGTCAGGTTCACTGACATAGTGGAAGGGATGTTAGAGGAGGGGTACAGATTGGAGGGGAGGTTGGAGGAAAATAGGAGGCAACTGGACCAGCTGACACGGTCAGTCTGTCAAGCCAAGGTGGATTTCCAAGGGGAAAGCAGGAAAAGAGGAGAGGGATGTGAAGGGAAAATCGGACACATATACCACGGAGAGTAAGGGGAAAAATAAGGTGGGGAGAAAGAAACAGACAGAGGAGAATAGAGAGGAGAGTGAGAGGATAACGAATAAAGGAGGGGAAGAAGAAAAAGTAGGGGAGGTAAGAGGAGAGGGCTTCAGAGTAGTGAAGAGGAAAAAAGACAGGTCAGGAGTCGACGAAAAGACAAGGGAAAAGTGGAGGAACAAAGAACCAGACGAGAGCTTTTTAGTAAAGACAGGCGAAGGGGGGCGGTAGAAACGAAGAAGGAGATTTGGGCTGAGGTGGTAAGAAAGGTGAGGGCCCCAAAGATTACGAGGACAGTTACGCTCCCAAGAGGAGACATCAGGATAACACCCGGGGACGAGAATACTAGGAAAGCTCTAAGGGACTTGGCAAAAGAGGGGAAGGTAGGGGTCAAAGAGATAGCGTGCAACAAACCCAAAGTAATGATATACGATGTAGAAAGGGAATTGAGTGAAGAGGACATATCGGAGACGATCAGGACACAAAACCCGGAAATAGGACTTACCGAGGGGAAGGAAGGGGAGGAGATAAAACCCATTTTTAGGAGAGGTCCCAAGGAGGGAAGCACGACATGGTGGGTCTGTGAAGTCAAGCCGGAGGTGTACGGGAGAATAATAGGCAAGAGACTCTATATAGGAATGATTATTATATATAGGAATATTTGGATGTCATACAATGCAAAGGGTGTCAGGGATTTGGACATGTGGTAGCAAAATGCAGGAGAGGAAGGGTTATATGCGCACACTGCGCTAAGGAAGGGCACGTTGTAGGAGATTGTAAGGAGAGGGGAGAGAAGCCGAAGTGCTTCAACTGCGGTCTGAGTTTCACGGCGGGTCATCAGGGCTGTAGGGTTAGGAGGAATGTCGAGAAGGCGGTCATGGTAGGGACGGATTACGGCCGACGAAAAGGATGAGGACGGACGATGGCTCCGATCCGGAGACATGGAGGGCGGCGGCAGCTGGAGTCCTAGACTCCGCGGAACTGTTGGATAAAACCAGCAGTTTCGGCCAACGCTTCCGGAATCTCTCGGATAGGATGCTGGAAGCCGTCCTTATGATGAAGACCGAGAGGGCAAGGATGACGAAAGCTGCGTCGGAGCATTTCGACCAGTTTCGTCTGGAGATGATTAGGCTGGCTGACGACCTGATTTTCAATCAGGTGCTGTTGGCGGGTCGACTCGTCGAAAGACGAAAAATCGTCTTCGAGCCCAGGGCAAAGCCAGCGCCGGGACCGCTGTTTACGAGTCCGGAGTTCGTGCCAGTCGGGGAGAAATCCTCGAGTGGTAGGACTTTGGATGTCGAAATGGCGGAGGTAGGAGGAATAATTGGGGGAATGAAGGCTGGAAAGAAAAGGAAAAAGAAAAAGAAGAAAAGGGCGCTAGAGAAGTCAGAGGGGGTAGCCGGTGCTATTGAACCGGGTAAAGCCGTGGCAGGGGTCAGTGCGGGGATCGAGAGATTGCCGCCTGACCCACGTCAAAAAGAAACCGCCGCGGCAGGCGGTCCCGAAAACCAGGCCGGAGGGGTCCCCACATGGGCCGAGGTGGTCAAAAAGAAAGGAAGGAAGAGGAAGAACCCCAAGAGGACGGAGATGGACCTGATCGCCGAAGCGGTCGGGACCAGGACAAGACCTGAAGGATACGTTTTCCGTGCGGCGACGTCTGAGGCTAAGGAGGGTGAGGACCCGGTCGTGGCGAAATCCGCGCCTGAGAGAGCTTTGGAGGGCGCTCGACATGGGGGACAAGCATCCCAGGTTTGCCAAAATCTTAGACAGGGGGAAAGGGGAATACTATGTTGTACCGGACAACGCCGAGACGCGGGAGGCTCTGCAGAGAGCTGACCTCAACGTCCGGAAGGCGGGTGGTAGAAACCCGCGTATAATGATATACGGGGTCGGCGACGAGGTAGAGATGGCCGATGTTGCCCGTCTGGTGGAAATACAGAACTTAGGTTCTGTGGATCTACCGAGCGGGTGGCACGGCTCGTTGAAGCTCGTCCCGGAAAAATGTAGGGTGACGAGAAGGGGAAGAAACATCTGTTTCGAGACGACTCCGGAGACAGCGGAAAGGATTGTGGGTCGGTCGCTGTGCGTGGGCCCCTGCGTGAGCGTCCTCCAGTGCCATAGGTGCCAGAGGTACAGTCATGTGGGCGCGTACTGCAAGGCGGAGTCGGTGGTCTGCGCGCGGTGTGCCGGGTCACATCACGTTTCGCACTGCGAGGCGGGGCTGGATGCGCTGAAGTGCATTACGTGCGCTGAAGCGGGCTGGGACCAATCGCACGTGTCCGGGGAAGGACCGAGGTGCCGGACGTGGGCGGCGATATATAAGAGGGAAGCGAGGAAGTTTAAATGGAGAAATTAGATTAGGGCAGATTAACCTAGGGAGGGGGGTCCAAGCGACGGAGGACTTGGTGGATACCGTGAGGAAGAGGAATCTGGACATCGTGTTGATCCAGGAACCGTATATGGGCCGAGGCGGGCAGATGGTTGGAATAAACCGACAGCCGCTGAGGGCTATTACGGGCGCCCGATCCAGGGAATGGCCAATGGCTGTGGTACTGGTGGCAAACCCAGCAATGGGGGCGACGCAGGTTACAGTACAGCGATTCCCATACGGTCGTAGTGGAGATACGAGCGGGATCAGAAAGCTTTTTACGTGTGCAGCTCGTACTCCCAGTTCTCTGGAGATGCGCGTGCCCATGCCGCAAGGCTGGAGCGCGTTGTCCAGGGCCTGGGAGGCGCGAGGCTCATCGTGGGAGCTGATGTGAATGCTCGGTCGACACTATGGGGAGACACGATAACCGATTCTAGAGGCGACAATATTGAGGAAATGTAGAAACAGCAGTTGCAATGTCGGTAGCGTGCCTACGTTCGAAACCAGGATGGTACTTTCCCGAAAGGCTGGAAGATAGGTGTGGTAGTCCCCCTATTGAAAAGTCATGACAAGGATAGGTTTGATCCGAAGTCGTATCGTCCGATCAGCCTACTCCCGGTGCTGTCAAAGGCCCTGGAGTACCTGATATGCGTGCGACTGAGGCGTGAGATCGGTCCGAGGATGAGTGATAATCAATACGGTTTCACGGAAGGAAGATCAACGACCGATGCAATATTGAGAGTAAGGGAATGGACCGAAAGCCGGGCGGAGAAGTACGTGCTCGGGGTGTTCTTGGACATCTCGGGCGCGTTTGACAACGCCTGGTGGCCGGCAATATTGCATCACATGAGGAGACTTGGTGCTAGCTCCAGAATAATACAAATCACGAGGGATTACTTGGTGGGCCGGTTAGCAACAGTCAGAGCGCCGAAGGTAGAGGCGAGACGAGTTCTGTCCAAGGGTTGCCCTCAAGGCTCGCAATATGGTCCGGAACTCTGGAAGGTGGTGATGGATTCTTTATTGAATTCTGACACGCCGGAAGGAGAACTGACCATCGGCTATGCGGATGACGCGTTGCTAGTCGTGACCGGTGAGTCACGGGCCGAGGTGATCCGGAAGGCAGAACATCGGTTAGAAAAAGCTGCAGAGTGGGCTAGGGAAATGAAGCTTACCTTTTCGAGCACAAAGACGAAAGTCATGTGTTTGAAGGATAGGCTGGTCCCCCCTTACACGGTAAGAATGGGGGAGGCCGTCTGCAAGAAGTGACCGAGGTCAAGTATCTGGGGATTACGTTGGACGATAGGTGGAGCTACGCTAGCCACGTAAGGCGGGTCGCGGATGGGGCAGCGCCCATGTTTCAGAGACTGCGGCGGATCGTTGGTGCCTCCTGGGGCCTTAGTGCGCGTACGGCCGGTATGATATACATCGGTGTATTTGTACCCCGTATGGCGTACGGGTCCGCAGTTTGGGGTGCGACGGCGTCGCAGACGAAGACGAAAGTCTTACTTTTGAAGGCACAGCGGAAGGCGCTTATCGCGACGACGGGTGCGTATCGTACGACGAGTACGGACGCCCTCCCGGTGCTCGCGGGGGTCCTTCCGCTGGATCTCGAAGTGAGAAGGCAATATCTCATCGCGACGGGGAGGAGAAACGGGCTTGGTAGACACGGTGACCCCGAGGCGGTACAGAGGTTGTACGAAGAATGGCAGGTGAGATGGGAGGTGTAGAGGGTTGGAGGTGGGCCATGTGATGTCGCAGTTCCTAACGGGACACGGCGCGTTCATGGCTTATCTTCACCGCTTCGCATTAGCTGCGACCGACGAATGTCTGTTTTGTGGCGCGTCAGACACGACGAAACACGTCGTGTTTGAATGCGCCCACCTTGCAGACGTGAGAAGGGCACTGAGAGACCGAATAGGAGGTGACGGTGAGCGAGCGTGGCCCTGTGACTTGCGGGAGTTAGTGCGGAGCCCGGACGTCTATAAGGCGTACTGTGTTTTCGCGCGGGCGGCCGTTGAGCTGCGGGGTCGCATCGCGGAACTCGTAGTGGACTGACGTCCGCGACGGGGGCGTCCGGGACGCGTGGCTGGCTTAGGTTATTAAGAGGTACAAAATCGTGGTCCTCCACGAAAAGGTGCCTTTGAGGTAGCCAAGCCAAGTAGACAAGGTGTGATGGCACGGAAATCCGGCCAGTGACCCACGCGAATAACGCTGGGTGCGTTGGAAATGATTCTCAGGAAGTGTCAAGCACCTTACTGACTAGTCCTAGATCGGTCACGTGCAGAGAGGCCGGCCTCATCAACTGGTACAGATCAGGGTGATACGCCCAAACCCTCGACGTTGCCAAACGTCAGGGGTTATTTAATACCAACATGGACGATTATAATAACGAGCCTCGGATAGACGGTCGGACCCAAACAGTGGCGACCGTCAACCGTGTTGGTGTGGCTCCGGCCAAAACAGTCAGGCTCCGCCCACCTTTAAATGTCCCCAATGCGTAAGAATGTTTCCCACCAAGACTGGTTTAGGTACGCACGAAGTTTACGCACGAAGTGCACATAGAGAATTTGCGAATGACAAAATTGACACAACGCGAACAAAAGCGCGTTGGTGTAGGGAGGAAATGCTTCTGGTCGCGATGTTAGAAGCTCAAACTTGATAAAATCCCCAGGATCCGCATTAACGGCCATTTGGTCGAAAGACACCCGGGACGGACTATTGAGTCAATCAAGAGCCGTCGGAGGTCTGAGGAGCACCGTGCTATGGTACGTGATGCTCTTATCAGCCTCCAAGCACTACCGGGATCGCCGATTACAGACACGGTCGCGAGTCCTGAGATGCAAGTATCTGCTGAAACGGTGCTAACAACGCCCATGGATAATTATGGAGAAGAAATAGTACCCGCCGGTGGCCGAGTGATATTACCTGAAAATCACTCGAGGGCAAGCGCGAAGATCGCTGCCCAGCAGGCAGTAGACCTGCTATCTACTGTATCCGGCCACGGAGCACAGAAGCTCCTGGCGGCGGCGAAACTCCTAGTCGACCAGCATAGCGACCCCACAGACGCGATTACGACGTGGTATCGCGAATATTTGAATGAAGATAATAAGGGACGTGTAACAAGACGCGGAGCCGAGGTTCGACCCGAGGTTGCTGGGGTCTCCCCAGGAACGAGGGACAGGGTAAAAAATCCCTCAGCTAGGCACCGCGAGACGCCGCGGGTTCTCCACGTGCGTCTTCGCAAAGCCTGCCCAAGCCGTAAAGCGTTGAAGGCCGCACTTTACCGTAAGAACGTTTCCGAGTGGAAACTTTAGCCCCAAAACGTTGTGGAGCGAGTTCTGTCAGGCGTCGACTCTGAAGCCGCAAGGCCGACGAGATGTTAAAATACTGGGTACTGATTATCGAGGGTAACGATGCTTCTCCCCCCCCCCAGTGCCTGACGCAGTCACCCTCCGGGGTGCACGAACGTTCGTGGAGGGATCCGGTATCGTTGACTGGCACGCCAACGGACATCGACATTCGTAAGTAAAATAGAATTAAATAATCTAATGACATTAAATATATCGATTTAAAATTGTTTACAGCCTATCGGACGAAACCGTGGCAGGCAGATACCTAGGCAGTTAAAACGGGGATATGTATATCCAACTAGTACGTTAACAATAATATAATTATAATAATATTACCATCTATAATTTCTATACGCAATTGACAATCCAATTCATTTGTACGTTTCCAGGCCCGGAAAGACCGTCACCACCACCACCGCCTACGCAGGCCATACGACGAAAAGCATTCAAAAAAGAAGAAATAGAAGTATTAAAACATCTTACAGCGACAGACTCCGAGAGACTGAAAACATCGGAAAGAATAGAATTTTTAATAACAATGCCGCCGTTCGCCGGCAATGAGCGAACACGCTATCGTCAATACGCACAAAAATATGGGATATAAGAAAGGGAAAAGTTTAAAGATTATTGTATATACGAGTAGGATAAATATTTAAAAAAAAAAATGTTAAACGACTTGTGGATTAGACCTACTGGGGACACCACGTAAAAAAAAAATGCGCTCATTTCTGTACCTCAAGGGTAGCGTGGAAAGCAGATTACGTATTGAAACGATTAAAAAACTTGAACGACCTAACTAGAAATCTAAAAACAATATTTTTTTTTTTGCAGGAAAAAATTTTCGACCCTCGTGACTCGCGAACCGTTGGAGATAAGTGAAAACTTCAAAGGACCAAAAATGATCCCCATACCCGAATCTCTCGGATTCCAGAGTACGGAGTCCAAAATCCATGAAAAACAAGTTTTTTTAGGCCCCGCCCCCGAATTTCAAAAATTCATAACTCCGCCCCTATTCATAACTAAGAGACCGGACCGACGGCGTTACGTTTCTCGTGCGCTCCGCTATGGGATTCCGTAAAAAAATATCTAACCCCTCCCCTATTTTCCTATGAATCGACAAAACTGGTACCGTTGAACGCGTCGGAACACCCCGGATCTGATTCCGCAGACCCCGTGTCGTTAGAACCCCCGCCTCCAGAGTTATAACCGAATCCCTTCGCAGGGATTTTACCACCCCCGTGAGGCGGGTCGTCGGATAGTGCTCTTCGAGACGAATCTATCGGTCCTTGTTTGGAGGTTCTACGATAAAAACTCGCGGAGTTATCACGGTTCGAAAAGAAATTGGTGGGGGATCACTTTTAGTATGTTAAGGCGGGTTCACACGTGTCAGTTAAAATGTTCATTATGACTGATTCATCAAAATTGAACAAGTTATGAACGTGTGAACACTTGTTTCAGCCGGACTAAAATCATTAATTTTTGTTTTCAGTCATTTAGAAACTATTTCTACTTTGTGTCATTTATAATGATCAGTATCGCGGCATGGGAAGCGACTGAAACGTGTGAACTCAAGCCGATGTCGATAGTTCATTAATTTTATATATTCTCATTTTTATTTATTTGTGTATAAATTGTAACTAAATTATAAAATTACGTTCCTACAATACATTCTACTCAACTTTGAAGTTCATTTGATATTTGACCACATATTAACCTAATATTAGATCGTACTAAAGATTTTTGTGAATTTGCCATCGAAAAAAATTATAATTAGGTTACAATTAGGCGTAGGTATTGGCAAAAAGAGACGTGTGTATACAAAAGAAGGATAAACACTAATAATATGTACTATCAATAATGATGGGTACTATGAATGTACAGTTTTTGATTTCATTTATAATGAACTGTGTGAACAATTTGTTCAATGAAAGCATCATCAGTACAAATGAAACTTTAAAGTGCCGGAGTCGACATTGAGGGGCCACGTTCGGAAACGTAACATTAAATTACAAAGCGTAAGTCATTCATATCCTACATATATTTTCTGTGCAAATGTTAATTTTTTATCGACTAGGTCCCTAGAAAGTACAATGCGGTCGGCAAGGAGTTGGTGGAGGCCATCAAAATTGTGGACGGTGGTACCACCGTGAGTGCTGCTGCCCGCCAAGCGGGAGTACCTCGGGCCACACTTCGAAGGGCGTTGGCCAACCGATTAGGTATGTTAACCTACAAATACTTTGTGTAAACGTTTTTACGATATTTTCAATTGTTTCCAGCCGGGCAGCACACCAATCCCGTCTTTATACAACCGGCACCATCCGCCGTCATCGTCCCAACACCACCGACCGTCGTGGCCCCGACACCGCCTGCCGTCGTCCCGACACGGCAGGACATCAAAATAAAATCATCCGTGCACCGTAAATATTTTAAATATTTTCCGGTCTTACGTTTCGCCGTAACTTTTCGTGTTTGTTTCAGAGCGTTTTTCGTTTTCGCCGTCGCTGTCACTAGCACCGCGGCGCACGACGTCACCACCATTCCTCGTAAATGAGGAGACCACGCGCGTAATGACGTTGCCCGTGCACCGTAAGTATTTTAAATATTTTCCGGTCTTACGTTTCACCGTAACTTTTCGTGTTTATTTCAGAGCGTTTTTCGTTATCGCCGTCGCCATCGCCGTCTGCCGTCGCCGTCTGCCGTCGCCGCGCCGACAATGCCTACCGTCACCGCGCCGACAACGCCTACCGTCATTGTGACGTCGGAGCATGATAGTAAAGTTTTATATTACGACCAATCGATTCTAACGCTATTAATTAAACTATTGTATTTGACTATTTATTTTTGTGTTTTCCACAGTTTACAATTTCAGTCAGAGTTCTGTCAGGCGTCGACTCTGAAGCCGCAAGGCCGAAGGTCGACGAGATGTGAAAATACTGGGTACCGATTATCAAGGGTAACGATGCTTCTCCTTCCAAGTGCCTGACTCAGTCCCCCTCCGGGATGCACGAACGTGGTTGCTTCGATATACTCAGGCCGATTTCCACTAGGGAATTTAACATCTGTCTTCCCAAAAGTAAAACAGCTCCGGGTCCGGATGGGTTCCCGGCCCGACTTTGGAGACGTATCCCGGTAAAGATAGTCGCCGGCTTATTCAAACTGTTTAACGCCACCGGCAAGCTACCAGACGTGCTGCTAGCTTCCCGGACTATATTCGTACCGAAAAAGGAAAAACCCGAATGTCCTGCCAGTTATCGTCCAATTTCGATCGCGTCAATAGCTGTAACCATAGAATTCTTGCCCAATGACTTGAGAAATTGTCCTTGATCGACGCAAGACAGCGTGCGTTCCGTTGCGCGGACGGCGTGGGAGAGAATATCTTCCTCGTCGATGCGTTGCTACGGGATGCCCGCAAGTCTTGCAAGGGACTGTGTTTTGCGCTGCTCGATTTATCGAGTGCGTTTGATTCAGTCTCTCACGCGCCGATCACTGCCGCGATGCGAAACGTTGGTCATTACCAACGCTTCGTGGACTATATTCGCGGCATGTACAGACAAACGGGGACATTTATACAGTTCTAAGGGCAGAGCTCTCAGGCTTTGACGGTCACGAAAGGTGTGAGGCAGGGCGACCCATTGTCGCTGCTTTTATTTAATCTGGCAGTAGATACAGGTCTACAAGCAATACCAGATGAAGTGGGCTACTCCATCAGCACCGCGAAAGTGAACGCACTAGCATTTGCAGACGACGTTATTTTGGTGGCTTCAACTCCACAGGGTCTACGTTTGTCGTGCTAAGCATTCACTGAGCGTTTAGGAGTAGCCGGTCTAAGGCCGAACCTAGCGAAGTCTACGATCCTCACTTTAAAGCCTTCCGGAAAGGATCGGAAACTGAAGGTCGAACGCGAAATCTACTCCTTTCAGGGAGCAGACGTACCGACGATCGATGTGACCACCCTGTGGAAGTATCTTAGCGTGTGATTCGCAGTTGAGCGCCTCGGAGTTTGACGGCGCGGCGTATGTAACTGCGTTGGACAGGATCGGTACCTGTCCAATGAAACCGCAAATGAGGGTCGCTATAGAACGAGATCACCTAATACCGAAGTTCGTTCATGGACTAACGTTTAGTGTGGTTTCGGCGAGCAAGTTACGGGTCTTCTGACACATACCCGCTGCGCCGTACGCCGATGACTTGACCTTCCGACTTCGAGCGCCAACTTGTACATCCACTCGGCGGGGTGTTCCCTACTTTGAACGATTCGTTCCTCTTAATCGCTGCAACAGGTTAGCAAGACTTGAGAACTCGCCCGTGCCTTCGTGCGCGAAGCTTTCCGGCTCCATGGGACGGAGGCTGTCATGCAGTCGAGGTGTGCGGCCGAGCGAAACCGCCTCAAGCGAACCTACCTTCAAAGCTTTCACGCGTCCGTGGACGGTTCCGAACTGAAGGGATGTTCGGGTAGCTCGGCGTCCGTGGAATGGATGAGACGTCCGGACGGTCTGACCGTATAGCCATATAGCACAAAGCTGCCCGCGTAAGCATGAAGGGTGGCTGGGGAGATACAACATCATCGTGTCGAGGCTCGCTAGTGACTAGTGAGAAAAGGCATAAAGTCGAAGTAGAACATACTTACAAACTGCATGACGGTAATCTGAAGCCGGACTTAGTCGTAACTATAGACGACAAAGCAAGAGGCAAGATCTCCGTCGTATGCGATGTACAAGTTGTAAGCGCGAATAATTCTCTGTCCTGGCATACGGAAAAGGTTCGGAAGTATGGCTCACGCCGTGACCTCCGGGCTGAGATTCGGGCTAGGCACCAGTCGACCAACGTACAAACGGTCGCTGCCACGCTTACGTGGCGTGGCATCTGGGAGCAGGAGAGCTTCCGGAGCCTTCGGGCGCTTGGGTTGAGCAACCGTCTTCTCGCGGGCTTGTGCACACTTGCACTGCGGGGAACGTTGCTCAACTGGAAAACATTCAACGCAGGGACGGACGTATTTAGGCGGATCGGAGTCGGGTAAAGCTGTACCCGCCCGTCCTTAACATACGAACATACTCCTCGGGCGTTCCAATTAGGTAGCGTTTCACGTGATGACCCACCCGGTTTAATCGTGCAACTCTCCTGGCTATCGGGGTAGAAGCTACTCGATTAACTACTAAACCCGTCGCGCGGTTGATTACCGTGCGATGGTGGAGTTTCGGGTAGACTGATGAAATAGCCAAATGCCTCGTCATCTAACTAGTGACGTGCATGAATGGATGAACGGGATTCTCACTGTCCCTATCTACTAGTGCCGCGACGGCAACGGTACGGAACGGACGCCCCCGAGCACGGTCTCCTAGTTTTTCGAATTTACTCGGCCAGATACGATCGGTTTTTTGCGTTTTTGATATCAAAATTTTCGTCTCCACGAGACGAAGACGTTGGTTCAATCAGCGCGGGGATCGGTTCGGGTCTCGACGAGTGAAGGCGATTTTTTCCGTCACCGCGCCGAAAACACCGTTTTCGCGCGATACCGGAAAAAATAAATCGGGATTCCTTCGGGACGGTTGCGAGTTTCTCGTTGGTCTCAGCGGTGATAAAACAGCCCTTTTCAGGGCTTTCGATCGGCGGCACCCGCGAGTGCGTAAAGGAGGAAGTGCGCGACTTTGCTTAAGTTCGGTCAATCGGGAGTTAAAGCGTCGGAAGAGAACGGACAAGGAAGCGAGTCGGAGCAGGAGAATCGTGAGGGCCCAGGCTTTCGAGCGGTGTCACTTGTAAGAGGATCGGAGGAGAAGTCGAGGAAGGAGAGAGGAGAGAGCGATCTCAGGGCAACGACGTGGAAAACCGCCGTACAGACGGCGGCAGGTGAGTCGGCACGGCCGTCAAAACCGTTAAACCACATTCCACAGGTGAAAGCGATTAGCGGCTGCCGCACGTGCGGCATACGGCGAAAGCAAACCGGTCCGGCAAGAACACCGGCCGCGCACGACACCGCCACACGGCGAAGCGGAAAGGAGGAAAAGGCGAATACACGGTAACGCTCCAAACGCGAACGTAGGTTAGCGCGCCCGGATCACGGTCACGGTTATCACGGTCATCGCGCCGCGTTATCACGGTCACCGATTATCACGGAATCATCATCACGGGACGCGTATCACGGTCACGGTAGATACCACGGTCAACAGTAATCACGGTGTCATTATCACGGAACGCGTAACACGGTCAGTTATCACGGCATCGCAAACACGAACCCGGCACACGGGCAACGCGTTATCACGGTATCGTGCACACGAATCCGGCACACGGACAACGAGTTAACACGGTAAACACGTCACCGCGCGTTAAGACAGCAGCGAGAATGGACCCAGTAACGACAATACAAGGGGAAGGGCAAATAAAGGGAGGGATCGACGACGGTCCCAGATGGGATCAGATGGCCAGGGAGGTAGTGGAAAAACTTGGGAAGTATATGAATTCGGAGAGGGAAAAGAAAAGGATCACGATAGGTGCTTACGCAGAATTGGAGGGAATTAAGGACAGGTTCACGGAAATAGTGGAAGGGATGTTAGAGGAGGGGTATAGACTGGAGGGGAGGTTGGAGGAAAATAGGAGACAACTGGATCACTTTACACGGGCGGTGTGTCAAGCCAAGGCGGAAACACAAGGGGAGAACGATGTAGATAGCAAGGGGAAGAGGAAAGCAGGAAAAGAGGGGAAGGACGCGAGGGGGAAATCGGAATCAAACACCACGGAAAGTAAGGGGAAAAATAAGGTAGGAGGAAAGAAACAGACAGAGGAGATGAGAGAGGGGAATGAGAGGACAACGAACAGAGGAGGGGGAGAAGAAAAATTAGGGGAGGTAAGAGAGGAGGGTTTCAGCGTGGTTAAGAGGAAGAAGGTCAGATTTGGAATCGACGAAAAGACGAGGGAAAACTGGAGGAACAAGGAACCGGAAGAGAGCTTTTTAGTAAAGGCAGGAGAAGGAGGGGCAGGAGTGACGAAGAAGGAGATATGGTCGGAGGTGGTGAAAAAGGTCAAGGCCCCAAGGATAACGAGGACAGTTACTCTCCCAAGAGGAGACATTAGGATTACACCAGGGGACGAGAGTACTAGGAAAGCTCTAAGAGACTTGGCAAAAGAGGGGAAGGTAGGGGTCAAAGAGATAGCGTGCAACAAACCCAAAGTAATGGTATACGATGTAGAAAGGGAATTGAGTCAAGAGGACATATCGGAGACGATTAGGACACAAAACCCGGAAATAGGACTTACCGAGGGGAAGGAAGGGGAGGAGATAAAACCCATTTTTAGGAGAGGTCCCAAGGAGGGAAGCACGACATGGTGGGTCTGCGAAGTCAAGCCGGAGGTGTACGGGAGAATAATAGGCAAGAGACTCTATATAGGAATGATGCAGTGTAGGGTGGTGGAGTATTTGGATGTCATACAATGCAAAGGATGTCAGGGATTTGGACATGTGGTAGCAAAATGCAGGAGAGGAAGGGTTATATGCGCACACTGCGCTAAGGAAGGGCACGTGGTAGGAGATTGTAAGGAGAGGGGAGAGAAGCCGAAGTGCTTCAACTGCGGTCTGGGTTTCACGGCGGGTCATCAGGGCTGTAGGGTTAGGAGGAATGTCGAGAAGGCGGTCATGGTAGGGACGGATTACGGCAAGTCAAAATGAAGGGGGAGGCGAAGAAGATCTCGGTTGTGCAGCACAATATGAACGGTCAGAGGATAGTCTCGGGGCAATTGTTAGAACACTGTAGGAGGGGAAAAGTAGATGTGCTGCTGCTACAAGAAATTCCGATGGAAGGGGAAAGGATATTCGGATTCGACTCAGGGGAGAGGGTAATACTCGAAAATGGGAAGGGGGGAGCGAAAGCGGCGATAGTGATCTTAAATCCGGATATAGAGGTCGTAGCACTCAGGGGGGCCATGGATAGGTTCTTGGCAGTAGCGACAATAAGGAAAGGAGGGGGAAAGGCGATAACGTTCATTTCGGTATACTTCAAATTCAATATTCCGGTAAAATTCTTTACAGACAGGCTAGGGGAAGTATTGGAAAGGATAGGGGGAGAGTTAGTCATAGGTGCGGACGTCAACGCACACTCGAACCTCTGGCACAGCAGGGGAAGTAATCGGTCAGGGGAGGCTCGCGGTAAACGCGTCGTCTCCATGATCGAAGAAAAGCTGCTAAAGGTTCAGAACAAGAGTGGGAAAGCGGAGACTTACGCAAGGACGGGCATGGGATCATCAAACGTAGATGTCACACTGACGAGGGGAAAAGGGGTGGAAAACGATATTTACGGGTGGGATGTACTGCAGGACATCACAGACAGCGATCACAGGGTAATCAGATTCACCGTAGGAGTACTAGGGGGGTCCCCATGGACAGGTAGAGAGAGGACTAGGTATAACACTAAAAAAACAGATTGGGACAAATTTAGGAGGGTATTAGTACGGAATCTGGAAGGAGGTAACATGACAACGGATATAGAGGGGGAATCGATACATTTAGTAGGGGCTTTAAAAGGAGCGCTAGAAGCATCAACACCCAGAGTAGGGAAGGGAGGTAAAACCAGACCGGCTTGGTGGAATGCGGAGGTCGAGGAATCTAGGAAGGCACTGAGGGCATATAGGAGGAGTCACGACTGGAGAGCAGAGGACAGGACCGAATACAGGAGACTTAGAAACGGGCATTTATACGAGATAAGGAAGGCAAAGGATAGGTCATGGAAGGAATTCGCGACTTCGATCAATAAAAACGTATGGGGACCGACATATAAGTGGGTGAGAAAAGGGTCGGCGGCAAGTAGGATACCGACAGCGGTTATCGACACGTCCGGGGAGCTTACAAGAACAGCGCAGGAAACAGCGAACACACTACTGAGGACCCTCATCCCAACAGACGAACGGCAGGAAAAACTCGGGGGAACAGCGATAGGAAGAGAGGGTGTTAGGCTCGAAGAGGAGGAAGTAAAAAGGGCAGTATGGAGGATGGGACCAAATAGGGCACCAGGGTTAGATGGGATAACAGGGGGTACCCTCAGGAAGGCTTGGGCAGTTATAGGAGGGGGGCTCACGAGACTTCTGGAAAAATGCTTGAGGGAATCCAAATTTCCCAACAGCTGGAAGACTGCGGACGTGGTAGTGATTCGGAAGGGTCCGGACAGGGACCCTTGCAACCCGAGGTCCTACCGACCAGTCAGTCTTCTTCCGGCTGCCTCGAAAGTTCTGGAAAGACTGATAGCGGACAGGCTCGTGAGCGAGATTGAAGGGAAAATGAGCGAAGAACAGCACGGGTTTACAATAGGAAAATCGACAATAAGCGCAATTAAGGAGGGACTGGAATGGGTGGAAGGAAGAAAGGAGAAATTGGTAGTGGGGATTTTTCTGGACATCACGGGGGCCTTCGACAATGTTAGGTGGACAGAGCTGTTGACGGACATGGAAGAGGCGGGGGCGTCGGAGGCAACTAGGACGATCATACGGAGTTATTTGACAGACAGATGGGCGGAGCTTACGGTGGAAAAATCGACAGCTAGGGTAGAACTCACGAGGGGGTGTCCACAGGGATCGATATTGGGACCATTACTATGGAGGATAACTATGGATAGGGCTCTTAGGATAGGCAGGGATGATAGGATCAAGGTGACAGCGTACGCGGACGACTTGGCAGTCTTTGTAGCGGGAACGAACATAGAGATAATCAGAAGCAGGGCTTACGGATATTTAGAATCCCTACGAGAATGGGCGAAACAGAGAGGATTAAGGTTTTCGACGGGAAAAACGCAGGTCACGTCACTAAAAGGAGGGCTCAAACCGGGATTTCATTTCACTTTCGGGGACGACACGATAAAAGCCGAAAGTCCGATAGGATACCTAGGTGTAATGATAGATTACAAAAGGAACTTCTGGGAACACATAAAGAAGATAGCGGGCAAATCGGAGGATCTTTACACCAGGCTAAGGGGGGCTACCTCGGCGGAGTGGGGGACCGGGCAAAGGGCTTCGGAAATCATATACAACGCGGTATTCCTCCCCAGGATCACGTACGCTTCAGAAATCTGGGTTAAGGGGTTAGGACGGCCAAGGCGATCGGCAAGTTAGGCAGCGCGCAGCGAAGGCCCTTACTGAACATCACCAAAGCGTACCGGACCGTCTCCACAGACGCGTTGCAAACGGTAGCCGGAAGGCTGCCGCTGGACCTGGAGGTGGAATTAGGGGTACTGAGCAAGCGGCTGAAGGTAGGGGAAATGACAGTAGAAGCATGGGAGACAGGAAGGGAGGCAATTCTGGACTCTTGGCAAGAGAGATGGGACACATCCGAGAAGGGTAGGTGGACGTATAGGTTCTTCCCGGACGTTAGGATTAGGGCAGGGATTAGGATGAGGCTGGATCACTACACGACGCAATTCCTCACGGGGCATGGAGATTTCAACGAGAAACTCAAGTCTTTCGGACTGGTAGGGAACCCCAGGTGTAGGTGTCAGGGAGAGAAGGAGACGGTAGAGCATGTTCTATTTAGGTGCCCCCTGTTAGGAGAAGAAAGGAGTAGGCTGGTGGAGAAAGTGTGTACAGCGGAAGAGGAATGGCCGTGCGACGTTCGAAAGTTCGTCGCCACGAGGGCAAACTACTGCGCACTTGCCACCTTCGCTAGGGAGGCAATAAGGAAAAAAAGGGAATACACCCACGCCAACACCCTACTTAGGATGAGAATAGGATAGGAGCAGGATAGGTATACAGGTAGGATAGGCTATACAAAGATAGATAGTAACGGTTAGGTAGTTTAGATAGGTAGGTAGGATCGGATGTAAGTGCATAGGTAGGTAGGATACGGTAGGGAGCTAGGTAGAATCAGGTAGGCAGGTGGACAGGTAGGAGGTTAGGTCGATACCCTCCCTCTAGCGTCATGGAGCCTAAATCACCGGCGCGACAACCGGTCATGAAGAGCTACTCACCAACGAAGGGCTGGCGCTTGACGCGACGGGGGTAGGATACCGAAGGGAAAGAGACTAGGATAATTAGGAATTAGGACGGTTAGGGCGGTTAGGATGGTAGGATAGGACAGGATAGGTAGGGAACAGGCCCACCACTAGCCGGCACGGGAGCCAAAATAGTGGGAGGGGCGCAAGCCCCGAGTTGACCCACCGATGTCAACGATAAACCCAGTCGGTACCACGGGAGCGGGGAGCCCCACTGTTCGCCGGACCGGCACGCCGCTCCGGACACAGTGCCCCGCAAGGTTGAGGAGCCTACCTCGGCTGAAACGTGGTGGCTGTGGGACAGGCGCTAGACAGTAGACAAACCACACGACCCTGTGGGCGGGACGGACCCGACGCGGCGAAAGCCGTGCCGCACCGCGAAAGGGTACGGGCGCAGCCCGGTGCTGGTGGTCCACAGACGACCCAGACGCCGATCAGGACCCCCTGATCGGGCATTGTTCTGCCGCGCCTCTTGACTAACGCCACGCGTTAAAAGAAGGTGCGCGGTCAGTAGGCTTCGGCCACAAAACCCGGATCACCGTGTCCCTATCTACTACCTGGCGAAATCCTAGTCGAGGCCTCCACGTTGGCGCCGGGTGGAAACACTTACATGTAAGTGGCTAACATCGACGGGTACTCCTTGGTTAAATGATACTTGCTGTGACCAGCTCTCGCGGTAAGTGGATAGCCCGCTATGAGTGTTTCGGCAGGCTTGGTGCCGAACGCTCCCCCCCCCCTCGAGGTCGTACACTGCGGCTTCGGGGATTGAAGGACGTTCAAGACCGCGAGATCTTGAATGTTCAAAGTCAATACCTTGTGGCTGCGCGGAGCCCGGTATTGTATTCCTAGAACTGAATGAAGCTTGTCGTGACCAGCTCTCGTGACGTGTCGACAGTTCATTCCTTTCTTCTTCGGGTTTTCGGTCGGCTCGGGACTGATCATCCATTCGACGTGGTGATTGGGGATTGAGCCAGTCCCTTGACCCTCATGAACGTCTTTTCCACAAAAGATCCTAGGTTGGCTTTAGGTTTCCTTTTTACTGTCTTTTCCCTCTTTATAACCTGGCGGCAGGTATAAAGCGCGGCTAGAATTCGCCTAAAAATCAAGACAAAGAGGACTATGAGTTGGACGTGGAGACCAGCACTCTCTGCGGTCGGATAGTCTTCGAAATTAGGGTTTTTCGGTTGGCTCGAGACTGATTACCCATGGGACCTTGTGATTGTGGACTGAGCCAGACCCTTAGTCCTCATGAATGTCCATTCCTCAAGACTCTAGGTTAGCTCGGCGCCGAGGGTCTTTCTTTCTTTCTTTCCTGGCGGTAGGAATAAAACGTAGGTTTAGAATTTTCCTCAAAAAATCATTTATGGATAGTAGAGTTAACGATGAAAAAGCTCTTGACGCCCTCCTACTGGGAGGGGTCGGACGTCAGAAAACGGCGGCTGGGGGTCGGCGCTCGCCCCAGGTGTCGCAATCGCCTATTAGCGCCAAAAGGGTAGTGGTGCCGAAGCAGGCCACTACCGCCAACCAGGGGGTTGGTAAGACGACTGCTGCTGGGGGTGCCATGCAGGCCCCTAGCGGTGGCAGGAAGGCCACTGAAGTTACTGCTAGTGAATGCAATGTCGGAGATCAGGATAATGGACAGGATGTTAGGTTGGGAACGGAGTTGATCGAGGCGATTGCAGGTGTTGCTGGGGAGGTCGGTGTTATAACGGACGCTACGCCAACTCGGCATCTCGGCTCTAACGATGTCCCTCAGGGGGAATCGCAAAGGAGTCGCAAACGAATGATGTCTGACTCGATAGCAGATGATTTAAGAGGGGCTAATCCGGAACTCGTCTGGAAATTCACTGAGATAGGAAATAGATTCTTTAATTTATTATCGTCAGAAAAGGATAAGAGAAAGATTTCTGTAGCCAGTTATGGGGAATTCTTGGCAATTAAGAGCTCCTACGATGAAGCTTTCACCACTTTAGTAGAGGAAATTCTGCTATGTAGGAGCAGACTTGCCGAAGCGAGTGTCAGGTCAGTTCAAGGAGTCGTCATCCCCCCTAGAGTTGAGGTTGTCCCGTGTCCTGATACAACCCCGATGAAGGATATAGATGCGGTTATGGTGGATGCCGTACCGATAGGAAAGTCCACGTTCCAAAATAATAAGGATAGGAAAAAGAAGAGGAAGGGAAAATCCACGGGCAGGGATGAACATCCATCCCAAGGAAAGGTTGAAAGGAGGGGAGTATCGGGCACTACCATTACTTCGGAGAAGATAAGGGACAAAGATAGGACGGAGGATTTCACGACCGTAAAATCTAGGAAAAGTAGGAAGAGGAAGGATAGGATTGACAGAGGTTTGGATGATTTAAAGAAGAAACCGCCGGACAAAAGATTCGTGATCTCAGTAGGGACCGAGGGGGTGACGGAGGTTAAAAAGAGAATTTGGAGTGAGATTGTTAAAAAGGTCGGTGCGTCCCGCGTCAGGGGCACCTTTGTTCTTCCGCGTGGTGATCTTTTAATAAAGCCAGCGGACAAACGGACCGGTGATGCGCTCAGGGAGATTGGGCGCGGAGGGACGGTTTCGGTTAGGGAAGAGGGGCCGAGGAGGCCGAAAATTTTGATTTATGACGTGGATCGAATGATTGAGGGAGAGGGTATCCCGGGATTGATCGCGGATCAAAACCCGACTCTCAAGCTGAGCAGAGAAGAGGCGGATAAGGCTATCAAGCCAGTATTCCGGAAAGGCCCAAAGTCTGGTCCGACGGTTTGGTGGGTGTGTGAGGTGGCCCCGGAGGTTTTCAGGAACCTCGTGGGGAAATGAATTTATGTGGGATTAGGTAATTGTAGGGTAGTAGAGTTCGCCAGTGTTGCTCAGTGTTTGGCTTGTCAGGGCTTTGGCCACATGGCGGCCAAATGCAGAAGGAGCAAGCTGATCTGTGGTCACTGTGCCGAGGAAGGGCACGGGGAGAAGGATTGATTGAAAAGGCGCCGAAGTGCGTAAACTGTGGTCTTGCCTTCAGGGCGGGACACAGGATGCGCGACCAGAGGACACAGAGGACGGAGGCGTTGCGGACGGACTACGGTCGGGTTCTGCAATGAGCGCCTTGGGTACCAATATCTCGGTGTGTCAGCTGAACATGAACGGTAAGAGGATCGTTTCTGTTCAGCTATTGGATCATTGTCAGCAAAATGGGGTGGATGTGCTTCTATTGCAGGAGATGCCTCTCTTAGGTCAGAAAATTTACGGTTTTGAGTTTGACTCGGCGAGAGTCGTTATGAACTCAAAAGATGGGCTCGCTCTGGCTGCTATTATTGTCCTCAATCGGGACATCGAAGTCGTAGCTATCCGGGATCTAACGAATAGGTTCTTTGCGGTCGCTAGCCTGAGGAAGGGCAACGGTAGGTCGGTGGTTTTCGTTTCTGCGTACTTCAAGTACAGCCTCCTGACTCAGGGATTTGTGACGGAACTTGGTCGAATCTTGGATAGGTTAGGGGATAGCGTTGTAATAGGGGCCGATGTGAACGCGCACTCCGCGCTATGGTTCAGTCGGCCGGGCAACAACTCCGGTTTCGTCAGAGGCACGCACGTCGAGAGTATGATCGGGGAACAACACCTAACGGTCGAGAACCGGCCAGGGTGCCCTGACACATACTCTAGGCGGGGAATGGGATCCTCGAATATAGACATCACGCTCTCGAGGGGAGGTGGTGTTCATCATTCGGTCAAGGGGTGGTCGGTGGTGGCTGGCTTAACTGACAGCGACCACAGGCTCCTCAGATTCCTAGTGCGATGCGGGGATGGTGTGCCATGCTCTCGGGTAGAGTCAAAAAGGTTCAATGTTAGAAGGGCGGACTGGGACAAGTTTCGGAGGGTTCTGACCCAATATGTCTTGGATAACTCCTGGTGGAGTGAGGAAGTGGAGGGCTCAAAAAGACGGCTGTTAACGTTTAGGAGGAATTCAGATTATAAAGGTGTGGACAGACAGGAGTACAGGAGGCTCAGAAATGAGCACCTGTCTAATGTTAGGAGGGCTAAGTCGGTATCGTGGAAGAGCTTCGCTGACGGAGTGAATGAGAACGTGTGGGGACCTCTATATAAGTGGGCCCGGAATGGGCCTGCCTCGAGCAGGGTACCGTCCTCGGTACGCTGTGAGGGAGGTGACTTCACGTTGTCGGCCGCCGAGACGGCGGAGTGTCTCCTTAAAGAGCTCATACCTCGCGATGAGACGCGCCCAATGTTCGTAGGGAATAGGGCGGGGCGTTCTGGGCCCCAACTGTCTGAAATTGAAGTGAAGAAGGCCATATGGAGGATGGCGCCGAATAAGGTACCCGGGTTGGACGGAATCACTGCCGGTGTTCTCCGGAAGTCCTGGCCAATCGTGGGGTCAGTTTTCACGAGGATTTTGGATAGGTGTCTGAGGATGTCTACTTTCCCAGACAATTGGAAAACGGCCAATGTTGTGGCCATTCTGAAGGGGGCGGACAGAGATCACTGTCTGCCGAAATCGTACAGGCCGGTGAGCCTACTCTCGGTACCATCAAAAGTATTAGAGAGAATGATTGTGGATAGGCTCGAAGAGGAGACTAGGACAAATATGTCGGAGGACCAACACGGTTTCACCATTGGAAGATCGACAGTCAGTGCGATCAATTCTTGTTTTGACTGGTTAGAAGCTAGAGAGGAACGCTATGTGGTAGGGATTTTCCTAGATATCTCAGGAGCTTTTGATAACCTCGGGAGGGGGATCTTGATTAGGGACATACATGGTCGGTTTAGGAGCCTCAGCGTCGACAAGGTCGATTATTGAGAGCTATCTTGTGGGACGAAAGGCCGTGCTCACGGTCGAGCGTTCCACCGCGTCGGTTGATCTTACCAGAGGGTGCCCCCAAGGATCACAACTTGGTCCGGTCCTCTGGAAGATGTCCATGGAATACGCTCTTCGTTTGGACAGGGATGAAAAAACTAGAGTCGTTGCGTATGCCGATGACATTGCGGTGCTAGTCACGGGTACGGATCTTGGAGATATTAGGGCCAGAGCTGGTGACTTCCTGAGGGCTCTGATAGGCTGGGCAGGGGAGAGGGGTCTTGCTTTCTCCTCAGGGAAGTCCCAGGCCATGGCACTCAAAGGTGACCTTGCGCCGGGATTTACGATTCCATTCGGGAATGACGAGATAGTCTCGGCGGAGGTAGTTAGGTATCCTGGTTTAAACGTCGATAGACGTAGGAACTACTGGGCGCACGTTCAGACCGTGGCCGGTAAATCGGACTCTTTGTATTCGAGACTCAGAGCCGCAACCTCTGCGGACTGGGGTGTTAGGCAAGCCACTTCGAGGGTAATTTACAAGGCAGTGTTTCTGCCGCGTATAACTTACGCCTCGGAGATCTGGCGAAGTGGTCTGAAGACCGGGAGGGCCATTAGGCTCCTGGGGAGTAAACAGCGCAGGGCACTTTTGTCTATGACGGGGGCGTATAGGACCGCTTCGACGGATGCTTTGCAAGTAGTTGCGGGACAGCTGCCCCTGGATCTCGAAATCGAATGGGATGCCTTGGGGAAGGATTCCAAGTCACAGCTCCGCTCCGACGAGGAGGTTAGGGGGCTTAGGGAAAAAATTTTGGACATTTGGCAGGATAGATGGGATAGGTCTGAGAAAGGCAGATGGACGTACTCCATGCTGCCGGACGTCAGAAGAAGACTCAGTCTTCCTCTCCCATTAGACCACTATACGACGCAGTTCCTGACGGGTCACGGAGACTTCAACGCAAAGTTGGATGGTTTCCGCCTGAGGGATAGCGCGTGTTGTGTCTGTGGAATCGGCGTTGAGACAGTTGAGCACGTCCTCTTTGAGTGCGCCAATCATGAGGGCGAAAGGGATAGGTTAAGGCGTATCGTCTGCGGTGCAGGCGGTACATGGCCGTGTTCGACCAGTGTGTTTTTGGATACACGGTCAAATTATCAGGCTTTGGCTAGGTTTGCTAGGGTGGTCCTCAAGGCCAAGAAAGAGTACAGCTCGTGTTGTAAGCACGAGGATCCTACAGGATTCTTGTTAGGTTGTATGGACCTCCCCTCCATAGGTTATTCTGCCCTAACCTAATTTTTCCATTTGTGCTTCCTCGCTTCCCACTTATACATATTCACCCAAGTCCGGCACCTAGGGCCCTCCCCGGACAAGTGCGAGTGGTCCCAGCCCGCTTCAGCACACGTGATGCACTTAAGCGCCGCCAGTCCCGCCTCGCAGTGCGACACATGATGCGGACCAGCACACCGCGCGCAGACTACCGACTCCGCCTTGCAGTGCGCACTCACATGACCGAACCTCTGGGACCTGTGGCACTGGAGGACGCTCACGCAAGGACCTACCCGACAGGCCAGCAAGCCCACGACCTTATCCGCTCTCTCCGGGGAAGTCTCGGAACACATGTTTCTTCCCCATCTCGTTTCCCTACATTTACCCGGGACGAGTTAAAGCGCGGTGTGCCACCCACTCGGCAGACAAAACATTCGTTCTGCTTCTCCGCGAGACGGGCAACATCTTCCGGCTCCACCTCGTCACCAACCCCGTATAACATAATACAGGGATTTCTACCACCCAAACTCCGGACGTTGAGGTCAGCTCTTTGCAGAGCATCCCGCGTCTCGACATTGTCCGGCACAAAGTAATACTCCCCCTCCCTCTGTCAAGAATCTTGGAGTCAAAACGACGTCGTCGGTTCACCGTAAGTATTTTAAATAATTTCTGGTTTTACATTTCACTATACTGTCATGCGTTCGTTTCAGAATATCCACCGTCGCCACCGTCACCAGCACCGCGGCGCCCGACGTCGACGCTCCTCGGTCTCGAGGACGAGGCGATCTACGCCGCCGCGCGCCCAACGACGTCGTCGGTTCACCGTAAGTATTTTAAATAATTTCTGGTTTTACATTTCACTATACTGTCATGCGTTCGTTCCAGGTATCTATCGTCGAATTCGCTGTCGCCTTCCCCACCATCATCACCAGCTAACCGAGGTATACATTTTAAAAGATCGTTTTTATAGTTTACATTTGATATTTGAATGATTGTATGAATATATTTACTTAACACGGTACATATTCGTTTTAGGTCCATCGCCGGTCGTCATGTCGGGTAGGAGGCGATGCCTTACGGGTGCCCAAATACACATTGAGATTCCAGCAATGGTGAGAAACTCTTTAGTGTTTAATTGTTGTTAACCAATTACTAATGACCATTTTAATTGCAGTCGTTTAAGTATTGTCCTTTCTGTAACTACAGAGCAGAAAGGAACATGAAAAGACACATTACTGGAAAGCACTCAACGGAATTGGTGGAGCCGGTGGAAAAATCGGCCGAGGCGATCTCGGCGTTTTTAACACAGATGTCTCGGAAATCCATGAATTTCATGCCGTTGGACACCTTAAAAAGGGCCATCGGTCCCTTTTGGGATGACCGCAGTATGAGACGAGTGTTCCACGCGTAAGTCAATATAAAGTCCTTCAATTCTGTCGTGATGTCGTTAAATGATCAACATTTTTATTTTTTATCAGGGTATCGATCTTGGGCAGGATATCCACCTACGGGGGGTCGTGGGATCTAGACACGGTGTCTGATTCCACGACCAACCCATTCCAGAAATGGATAAAACGGGATATCCTGCCTGCCGGGCTCCACCATCGGGCACCGTCATATACACGACCAGCGGCACCGGCGAGAGTTGCACCACCGAGCTCACCGGTGAGAGCTGCACCACCGGTGAGAGCGCAACCAGCGAGTCCACCGGTGAGAGCGCAACCGGCGAGTCCACCGGCGAGAGCTGCGCCGGCGAGTGCATTGACAGTCACCCCGTCGAAGTAAATATTTTCACAGACAAGGTGTACTATAATTCGGGCATTAATGTTTTACTAATTTCAGAACCGATCTCAGAAAGCGACTTGTAAGCAGCGGGATGCTGATGTCCGTGTCACGGAAGCACCCGCTGCTTACACTCTACAACAAGACCCTGGAGGTGACGCACGTCGACCAACGTGGTGCCAGGAATAATTACCTGGCCCAAGTTGGTCGCGTGCTACACCACGTAACAAAATATTTGGAGGAGCGGTCGAGGACGGTGGCTCACTGGTGTCACTTACTTGTCGACCCGCAGCCTATTATTGATTTGATTGAAAAGTGAGTTTTACATGACGGTTAAATGTCATCCACTATTTTACGTATTTTCACAATTTGTTGTTCACAGACGCGAACAGCTCGGGCAGACAAAATCGACATCAGTGAGCTACTTTAAAACTTTAAATTCATTGTTCCGGCTTGCGATAGAGGAATATTGTGCGACGGACCCGTCGTTCCCGAGAGGATACGACGGGCTCCCGGACCACAATATTCTCTCTCGGATGAAGACCTGTAAATTCACCCTTGGTCACCACTACAAACGGGTGACCAAGGGTGTCTACCAAGAGACGTTCAACCGGAAAGCCGTGGAGGCCAACAACTTTCCCGATGCGCTGTTGATTGACGAGGCCGTGAACGGACTGTGTGAAGAATTGGAGTCCGTCGTCAAACAACTGACGACGTACTTCAACAAAACAAGCGGGACGGTCACTGTCTCGGCAATCGAAAGCTCAGGCTTAAGGGCGAACACGGAGGTTGGCATTTTTTTACATTTATTTCTTTTTTCGCATCTCATGAATCTCATTATCGATTTTACCGTTTCCAGGTAGCACGGTTGTGGCGAAAATTGGTCACGACGCTCTGTTTGTCAATCGTCTGGACTGGCAAACAGAGGACCGGCGTCGTGCAGCACATGACCACGGCCGAATTCCTCCGTGCCGAGACCGTCGGGAACGGTCGTGTGATAACGGTTGGACGTCACAAGGCCGGCGACAAGGAACCGGCTTCCGTTGTCGTCGGTCATGAAATGTATACTATGATGGAGAAGTAAATGATTTTGTTAATTCTGACTACCCGATAAATTATTATGTTTATGTTTCTCTTGCCCTCAGCTATTACAAATTAAGAAGGAGGACGAAAGCGGATGTCGCCAATTTCTTCGTGTCTGCTACCGGTCAGCCGATCACGAAAATATACGACGACATCAACCGAGTCCTCAAAACCAGGAACGTGACGGGGGTATCCGGTCAGCCCATCACGGTCATCGCCTCCACGTTTCGAAAGATCGCGGAGACGGCTGGCCGTGCTCTGGACGCCGGTACCGGAAGAGACCTGGCCCGTGCGCTTCACCACTCTGAAGCCACGGTGGCCAGGCACTACATCGTTCCCGGGAAAGAAGACGCGGTGAGACGCCAACACGTGATCGACAAAGTGGACCATACGTCGTTCGCGCACCAGTTCGTGAAAGAAAAGTAATTAACCTAACCGTTGATACATGTCCGAGTTTTAAAGTGTTTAATGTATATTTTTTTTTTTTCAGTAATTTATCAAATACGATAATTATCAATTTATATATCACGCACGATAATGTTTTATCAAATGTACCAATTCTCGAATGTAAAACGATATTAAAATGCCGTATGTGATAATTTATCGATATTCGATAATTTATCAAATGTTTACCGGTCTTATCAACGTATTATCAGTATATTTTACCGTAAAATGTAAATGTAACTATTTAAGATATATACATAAAATATTACAGTTTCTATTAATATAAAATTATTCTTTATTAATATTCATAAAATGGAGATGAAAGCTAAAAGGCTGCATGTCTATTTCACAAAAACAACACTTATTTTAAATTATTTTAACACTAATAATTACAACCAGATATAGATGATGGAACTGATGGAAGTTTATCCACTGTCCCTACGCCCTTCGGACAGAATAGTGCATTAATTAAATTTGGTTATACCGGTAAATATCGGTATTTCGGTATACCGGTACTTTTCGGTATTTCACGGTATACCGTTTCAAACCGGTATTGAAATCAATTCCGTACTTTCGGTATTCATTTTCAATACCGTCAGCCCTACAATAGAAATGACACGATAATAGCACAGATTAAATTAACGATCGTTGAATCTATGATAAAATAGTGTGTGATAATCAATTATCACCGGTAAAATACCTTGGGATAATTTATCGTTTGCATTATCAAAAAATGTTCCCAGAATACGAAAAAACGATATTTTCGATATTCGTGTGATAATTCATAAATATCATGCGTGATAAATTTATTACAATCGTTCAAGAATAGGGCCCCAGTAGTGAAATTTTGATTATTTCTTTCGCCGTTCACACCATTTCCATTTTTGGAACCACCAGTGGCGGCTCGTGGATAAAATAGTTGGTAGTGCACATTTATCAAATATTTTTTATTTTATTAAATTAACGCCATACGGCAATTTTATAGAAATATACATGATGAATAAGGTAAAAAAAATAGATACACAAAAATAAATAATATAGATAAATAAACGTAAAAAGTAAAAAGTGGCCTAAGAACTAATAAAATTATGATTAAGCTGGCGTAACATTCTGTGGATAGGATGGTTATGACTAGGGTTAGGTCGTTACGATGTTTATGAATTTGCATGTTTTTTTTAGTTTGCCCTAAAGCTTCTGTTCGTTTCACAAACATTTATTAAATTTGAATTTTCTCGCCGGCGCGGATCTGTTATTATTAGTTTCAGTGGCGTAGATACGATTTTTTTCTGGGGGTTTCAAAGGAAATTTTAAAAATAAAAATTTTATAAATAGAATACAATAAATGTGTACGGGCCGGGAGCGTACAGCAATAATACGCGCACCCGGACACCAAAAATTAGACGCGTGTTCGACGCGACTCCGTGTATATATCAGTGTATTTTAAATATGAATAAAAATGTAACGCGATTGCTTATTATATATTTCTGATATAATTAATAATGTTTCAAACAAGTACAAATAATAGAATAACACAATAATTTATGTTTAGCCCCTTGGCTCAATAAAGAAATAAATTTACAAACTTAAATGTAGGTATAAAAATTACAAAAATAAATAGGTACTCACAATATATACGTGGACGATGACTGGCCAGCCGGTACCTATATCTAAATAAAATAATTACAAATCCGCCTACGAATAAAAATAATAAAAAATAATAAATAACTAAATTATAATACAAATAGCCATACGCGAAACAACAAAACCAAAACGGTGTCTATTAGAGACAACAAAAATATTTAGTAGCTATTCGAGCTAAATAAACAAATTTAGCTATTCGAGCTAAACAAACAAATTTAGCTATTCGAGCTAAACACAACTAGTGCTATTAGAGCACATAACAAAAAACTGCGGCTAATTTGAACGATTATAACGATTATATATAACGACTAAATGAATATAATATAAATATTACGTGTATTTGACACAGACGAATTTCTTACAAATTTCATACGCAAATCTTTAACGTTTTCATACAAATGACGTTGAAGCGGCGAACGGACAATCGATACAAATATTTCCAATTATATAAAAAATATCGTTGAGACGACTAACAGAAAAACGATACACAACTTTTTAAATTATATAAAAACTTCGTTACGGCGGCGAACGGTCTTGTGATACTATTATTTAAATATACGCGACGACGATTCGGCCGCACAACGCTTTCGCACACCACGGGCGTTGCCCTCTCGCTTCCAAATATAATTCACGACCACGAACATTGATATCAACAAAAATAAATAATAATAATAATAAGTCGCGCGCGCGTGTGTGTGTGTGTGTGTGTTTTCGTGTAATTATATTAGGCGCAAACAAAATGTGTTTGTTAATACTAAATTTTTTTAAATTTGCTTTATGTGCTTAACAATGAAATGACAATTCGACATTTTTAAAATGAAAATAAAAACTTTTTTATGGTTCTGGGGGGTGGAAACCCCTTGCACCCTCCCCGTATCTACGGCACTGATTAGTTCGTATCATAGATATATAAATATTTGGTTCGTATTTTGGGTCTCATAAGTTCGTTTATATTCGTATGGTGTCGTCGCAGTGCGGTCGACGTTAGTATCAGCTGACGTGGTTGACTGCCCGGCGCGTGACCTTTGCGTTATTATTTTCATACTATTTCGCGTCGTTTATACGTATTATAGTACGTACGTAGTAGTTTCGTTTTTATATATTTTTGCAACTTTTCTCGGATAACAATGCAAGTTTAAATTTAATTAATCGTAAACGTTTTTCGGCTGCACTGAGTATTTGTTGCATAATGCATACTTCAAATCGTATTTTCAATTTTGTAATGCCGTGGGTACTCGATATTTTGCGCTTTTTTTTTTGTTCGCTGCTCCCTCTCGGATGCCGTCATTGCTCGTTCCGCGTACGTCGTTCTTCTTATATTCGCTGTATCGGTAAAGGTTAGTTGTTTTGCGTTACAATTTTTATAGACGATTGTTTTTTAGGTCTCTTAATTTCATCGTCGTGCTCGTTTGACTAATGGAAAACATCCAAAAGTTTGAATTTAGATATGGTATATATACGTATTATATTGTAATAATTAAATTAATATATTTATGTATAATAATTTATATAATATTTTTTCATTTCCTTATTATTATAATAATAAAAATATGTACATAGATAATCAAAATGTCTTTTATTTCATAAGATAAGTAATTCTATGATACAATATATACAGTAGCAACATCAAATCAGATATAGTTTTTAGCCTGTAGAAAAAAAGTCAAAAGTCGAAATTTTGCTACAATTATTTGTAAACTAAATGCTAATTTTACTATATCTTGGATCAGTGGCGGTTTTGGGGGGGCGATGGGGGCGATCGCCCCCTGGACGTTACTTTTACACATAATACGTATGCATACAAATAACTATTTGATTTTTTTTCTCTATAGTAATAAAACTCAGACAATTACTATTGCTATTGGTTTTACAAGGATGTTAATTTTTATTAGAAAGAATGCTCGAATGATCTCATTATGTGTTAAGTTCCGGTAGAAAATTGTCATCTAGTTTGTATTTTATTTGAAACGTTTTTGAATTTTCTCAATATAGTTTCCTTTTATGCGTAATTATCAAATGAACCCATACAATTGAAAAAAAACCATACTATCTCAATATAGTTTTTAAAAGCAGTACAAAAAATTACTAAAATAATGGTCCAAGATTCTTGAAATTTACACCGAATATGTGTGTGTGTGTGTAAAAAAATGTCATTCGATTCCGGGCTGTTATTAGCAATAATTATTAGATGTTGAGCTATTTAAGTCGTAAAATGAGGAAATTTTTTGTTTTAAGGGCTGCAAATTGTATACATGAGTCCTACGTTATTTCAACTATATATTCAAAAAATCTTGAAAATCATAAGTCACAATTTATTTTGTTTATTAGTCGCTACTGTAAATTTTTTGACAAATAAGTGCAATATTACACCGGAGCTCCACTCAGAATCGATTTATTGAATGCAATAATGTATAATTACTTTCAAATGTATAGTAATAACAAAATTCTGAAACGTTATCTAAGTAATTCCCCCTTAGCAACATCCACAACTCCCTCGGCTCATTATCACATTCTTTTTAGCCCATCAATAAAAATAGTCGCTCGTATGCGACGTCATAATATTATTAAAATATCGAAAATAGTTTCATTACGAAATATTTTACTCTAATTGTGTTTTAATTATTATAAAATAATAATAATAATATTTAGTCTAATTCATTGCTCGATGGCTGAGATGCTTTAGCACATAATTAAATTTTTTGTTAGTTCAAATTATCTATATTTTAAATAAACACACAAAATTAATATTATTGTGACAAAAAGTAAAAAATTCAAAACAATAGCATAAGTCATCTTCACTATCACAAATCTCGAAAAATTGTATTTTGAAATTTACATATTTATGCATAATTTGTCACATTTGTCTATATTTTATTTAATCAGTGAAGCTAATGCCCGATTCCGCAATTTGAGGAGTAATAGCGGTGCATTAGCGGAAATCGGGTTAAATTATTGGAGGGTTTAAGTCGCTATAAGACAGTATACTAAATTGCCATTGAAAAAAATTTTTTCTCGCTTCGCTCGATATATGTCTATATATAAATACATTTAGATATTATTATAATAATTTTTCAAACCATTTTTGAGGGAGCTAACTAAACTTTTAGGGGGCGAAGCCCCAAGCCCCATTGTCTGCCAATGTACTAAACTACACTAGAGATACACATGTGAGGAGGGTTTGATATTTTAAATCGCCCCCCCCTAAAAGTTTCGTCAAAACCGCCACTGTCTTGGATGAATACTGAATAATAAAAAAAAAAGTATTCAGGTTCATAGAACATTTTTAAATCATATACATAATAATTACACAATTATTATGAAATATACATGATATTAATTTATTATACAATGATAAAAACCTATATATATAATTTCCAATATAATAATTTCAAGTGTTTTCATGAGTTTATTATGCAATTTTATTATTTTTATTAAAAACTTCCATCTTTGCTTACCTATCTAATTTATACGATTTAACTAAAGGCTTTCAGCAGATATAGATATACTAAAATATCAATCATAATAATATAAATTTTATCATTATGAAAAATCCAAATAAAGGAGTAATAATATACAATTATATATTTGCCCCATAGAAAAAAAATTTGCCATGATCCTGCCCCCCCAGAAAAAAATGTCTGGTGCCACCCCTGACGCCGCTCTCGGCGAATATGGGTCTACGGTCAATTGGGCCCCCACAGTAATCCACTAGTAGGTCGCTGGTATCGTGGGTGTTATATTGGATGCAGGGAGTTTACGGCTTACACGGCGACTCCCAATTTGAGTGGCGGTCGTCTGGAGGCACGTCGTAAAGGCAAATAACACAAGTGCTTCTACCATTAAATTCAACTCCCAAGTGAGATGAAGGCGAAATAATGAAGTGTACAAAAGCGTCGTCTTGCCTGTAATACCGGGGGGCAGCTTTCCTCCCTGGGGCCGTAGGTCCAGATTCGTCGTGACCGACGTAGGGCATGGTGAAGCCCGCCGGATGAATTCCAATCGTCTCCGGTGTCTTCGGCCTCAGACCCGTAGGATAAAGGGTTCAAGAGGCTTAACTGGTGTCTAGTGGCGCAAAAGTCAAACCGCGGCGGCTAGCACATGTAACACGCTCCGCTCGCGGGAAACTCGCTAAGTGTCAGGCACCTTACTGACTAGTCCTAGATCGGCCATGTGCAGCGAGGCCGGCCTCATCAGTCGGTACAGATCTGGGCGATACACCCGAGCCCTCGACGTTGCCAAACGTCAGGGGTTATTTTAACCAACATGGATCTACATAATAATGAGCCTTGGATAGACGGTCGGACCCAAACAGTGGCGACCGTCAACCGTGTTGGTGCGGCTCCGGCCGGAGACAGTCCGGCTCCGCCCGCCTTTAAAGGTCCCCAATGCGATAGAATGTTTCCCACCAAGACTGGTTTAGGTGTACACGCACGAAGTGCACATAGAGAATTTGCGAATGACAAAATTGACACAACGCGAACAAAAGCGCGTCGGTGTAGGGAGGAAATGCTTCTGGTCGCGATGTTAGAAGCACAAGCAGTACTTGATAAAATCCCCAGGATCCGCATTAACGGCCATTTGGTCGAAAGACACCCGGGACGGACACTTGAGTCAATCAAGAGCCGTCGGAGGTCTGAGGAGCACCGTGCTATGGTACGTGATGCTCTTATCAGCCTCCAAGCACTACCGGGGTCGCCGACTACAGACACGGTTGCGAGTCCTGAGGTGCAAGTATCTGCTGAAACAATGCTAACACCGCCCACGGATAATGATGGAGAAGATATAGTACCCGCCGGTGGCCGAATGATATTACCTGAAAATCACTCGAGGGCAAGCGCGAAGATCGCTGCCCAGCGGGCAGTAGACCTGCTATCTACTGTATCCGGCCGCGGAGCGCAGAAGCTCCTGGCGTCGGCGAAACTCCTAGTCCACCAGAATAGCGACCCCACAGACGCGATTACGACATGGTATCGCGAGTATATGAATGATTTTAATAAGGGACGTGTAACATGACGCGGAGCCGAGGTTCGACCCGAGGTTGCTGGGGTCTCCCCAGTAACGAGGGACAGGGTAAAGAATCCCTCAGCCAGGCACCGCGAGACGCCGCGGCTTCTTCTCCACGTGCGTCCTCGCAAAGCCTGCCCAAGCCGTAAAGCGTTGAAGGCCGCACTTTACCGTAAGAACGTTTCCGAGTGGAAACTTAAGCCCCAAAACGTTGTGGAGCGAGTTCTGTCAGGCGCCGACTCTGAAGCCGCAAGGCCGAAGGTCGACGAGATGTGAAAATACTGGGTACCGATTATCAAGGGTAACGATGCTTCTCCCTCCAAGTGCCTGACTCAGTCCCCCTCCGGGATGCACGAACGTGGTTGCTTCGACATACTCAGGCCGATTTCCACTAGGGAATTTAACATCTGTCTTCCCAAAAGTAAAACAGCTCCGGGTCCGGATGGGTTCCCGGCCCGACTTTGGAGACGTATCCCGGTAAAGATAGTCGCCGGCTTATTCAAACTGTTTAACGCCACCGGCAAGCTACCAGACGTGCTGCTAGCTTCCCGGACTATATTCGTACCGAAAAAGGAAAAACCCGAATGTCCTGCCAGTTATCGTCCAATTTCAATCGCGTCAATAGCTGTCAGACATAACCATAGAATTCTTGCCCAATGACTTGAGAAATTGTCCTTGGTCGACGCAAGACAGCGTGCGTTCCGTTGCGCGGACGGCGTGGGAGAGAATATCTTCCTCGTCGATGCGTTGCTACGGGATGCCCGCAAGTCTTGCAAGGGACTGTGTTTTGCGCTGCTCGATTTATCGAGTGCGTTTGATTCAGTCTCTCACGCGCCGATCACTGCCGCGATGCGAAACGTTGGTCATTACCAACGCTTCGTGGACTATATTCGCGGCATGTACAGACAAACGGGGACATTTATACAGTTCTAAGGGCAGAGCTCTCAGGCTTTGACGGTCACGAAAGGTGTGAGGCAGGGCGACCCATTGTCGCTGCTTTTATTTAATCTGGCAGTAGATACAGGTCTACAAGCAATACCAGATGAAGTGGGCTACTCCATCAGCACCGCGAAAGTGAACGCACTAGCATTTGCAGACGACGTTATTTTGGTGGCTTCAACTCCACAGGGTCTACGTTTGTCGTGCTAAGCATTCACTGAGCGTTTAGGAGTAGCCGGTCTAAAGCTGAACCCAGCGAAGTCTGCGACCCTCACGCTAAAGCCTTCCGGAAAGGACCGGAAACTGAAGGTCGAACGCGAAATCTACTCCCTCCAGGGAGCAGACGTACCGACGATCGATGTGACCACCCTATGGAAGTATTTAGGCGTGTGTTTCGCAGGAGGGCGCCTCGGAGAGTTTGACGACGCGGCGTATGTAACTGCTTTGGACAGGATCGGTACCTGTCCAATGAAACCGCAAATGAGGCTCGCTATAGCACGAGATCACCTGATACCAAAGTTCGTTCATGGACTAACGTTTAGTGTGGTTTCGGCGAGCAAGTTACGGGTCTTCTGACACATACCCGCTGCGCCGTACGCCGATGACTTGACCTTCCGACTTCGAGCCCCAACTTGTACATCCACTCGGCGGGGTGTTCCCTACTTTGAACGATTCGTTCCTCTTAATCGCTGCAACAGGTTAGCAAGACTTTAGATCTCGCTCGTGCCTTCGTGCGCGAAGCTTTCCGGCTCCACGGGACGGAGGCTGTCATGCAGTCGAGGTGTGCGGCCGAGCGAAACCGCCTCAAGCGAACCTACCTTCAAAGCCTTCAAGCGTCCGTGGACGGTTCCGAACTGAAGGGATGTTCGGGTAGCTCGGCGTCCGTGGAATGGATGAGACGTCCGGACGGTCTGACCGGCTCGGACTTCAAATCCTTTTCGCGGATTCGCATCAAGTCGTTGTCGTTTATAGCCAAATGCCTCGTCATCTAATTAGTGACGCGCATGAATGGATTAACGAGATTCTCACTCTCTCTCTCTCAGCCAGAGCAGGCCCATCGGCAGAACAGAGAATGACTCTAACCGAGTCGAATTCAAATCCAGCTATGCTCTGACCCGAAAGTGGAACCTCCTGCAACAGGAGCACGTCCACTCCATTCCTGCGACAATAATCCAATAGCTGTTCAGGAACGATACGGTTACCGTTCATGTTCAGCTGACACACCGCAATGTTGGTGCCCGGGACGCTCACTGCGGATTAGGACCAAAGTCCGTACGCAACGTCACGGTTCTGTACACCTTGCGCCTGGTCGCGCAACCTCTGTGTCCCGCCTTGAAGGCGAGACCACAGTTCACGCACTTCGGCGCGTCATCTTTCCTAGGACAAACCACACCCTTGTGCCCTTCCATGGCACAGTGTCCACAAATCAACTTGTTTCTGTGGCACTTGGCAGCCAGATGTCCGAAACCCTGGCACGCCAAGCACTGCACGACGTTGGTAAATTCTACTACCCTACACAAGTCCAAACCAATGAATAATCTCTTTCCCACGAGAGACCGGAACTTCTCTGGGGCCACCTCACACACCCACCAGATCTTCTGACCAGTCTTCGGGCCCTTCCGGAAAACAGGCTTCATTACCTTTTCCGCCTCCTCTCTCGTCATGTTCAAAGCCGGGTTCTGATCAGCGATCATACCCGGAATACAACTCGCCTCGATACTCCTATCGACGTCGTAAATCAGGACTTTGGGCTTATGAAGCCCCTCTTCCCTAACCGAGATACCACCTCCATTCTCAATCTCTTTGAGAGCATCATAGGTCCTACTGTCAGCTGGCTTGATAACCAGATCACCACGCGGCAGTACAAAAGTTCCCCTCACTTGGGGCGCCTTAACCTTCTTAACTATTTCCGACCACACGGCCTTCTTTGCCTCCGCCGCACCACTCTCTCCGACCGAAACAATAAACCTTTTTTTGGCACCTTGCTTTTTAGATTTTCCAAAATCTTTTCCTCGGCCTTCCTCTTCTTTTTCCTCGATACAATCTGGAAATCCTCCTCATTTCTACTCTTGCCCTCCACCCCTGATGTAACCGGGTTCTCCAACCGGTTTATCTACCGGTTGGTCTACGGCAGCAACACCACTCCCTGTCCCCACCAAACCGGACCTGGCCTTGACCTTCCTTTTCCTTTTATTCCCCTTTCCCTCTTTCACCGCCGTCCCGGCCAACACCACGTCCACGCTCTGAGGCACAGCCGGTATCTCATTCTCCTCCCTGACCTCTAACTCCCTGACAATCTCCCTCCTAACCGGGGGTTCTCTCGTTATTTGTCCGATCCTTGCCTCCGCGAGGCGCCCCTTAAGAATAAAATTTTCTTCTAGAACCATCGAGAAGAGATCATCGTACCCACTCTTGATTCCCATAAAATCCACATATACCACGTTCGACATCCTTTTCTTTTCCTTTTCAATGCTAACAAGGCCCAGAAAACGATTACCTATTTCCGAGAATTTTCTGATTAAATCAGGTTCCGACCTAACCGAGTCCATGGACTCCGACCGCTTTCTTTTATTGCACGTCGCCGGTTCCCCCGAGGGGACCCCCCACGCGCAATCTACTCGCCGGACCGGTAGAGCCTTTACTGGCTCCGCCTCGGCATCTACTCTGGAAGAAGGAGGTGGAAGAGGAGGAAAATGGGGTTGGGGAGTTGAAAACAGAGAAATGGGAGAACCCGAATTCGTCGGCCGGGGAGTCGACATCTCCCTTTCAACCAATGGTCCCTCATTTTGTTCCGTATCGTCATAATCCTTATTTTTCGGGTTTTTTATAATTCTTTCCATAAATATCCCACGAGATGGGGTCGATCTAAAAAAGTCCAGAACCCGTCCACCCGGCGGAGGTCCGGGTCCCAAACAGGGTACGGCCCTCCGCGGTCGGTGCAGGTGGTCCATAGACGACCCTCGATTATCCGCCTCGGCGATTTTCGTGTTCAACGGCGCTCCTTGAGTAGCACCTAGTGCTAAGAGAAGGTGCGTTCGTGGAATGGCTCAGGCCACCCAACCAGGGAGTGTTCTCATGTCCCTATCTACTCCGGTTTGGTGGAGGTAGCGAGTGGTGTGGGCGCCGTGGACAAACCGGCTAAGAAACCGGTTGGAAAACCGGTCACACCAGGGGAGGAAGGCACAAAGAAGAGTAGGAATGAGGAGGAATTTCAAGTCGTATCCAGGAAAAAGAAGAAGAGGAGGGCTGAGGAAATGATTCTCAGGAAAAGTGTCAAGCACCTTACTGACTAGTCATAGATCGGCCATGTGCAGCGAGGCCGGCCTCATCAGTCGGTACAGATCAGGGCGATACACTCAAGCCCTAGACGTTGCCAAACGTCAGGGGTTATTTTAACCAACATGGATCTACATAATAATGAGCCTCGGATAGACGGTCGGACCCAAACAGTAGCGACCCCACAGACGCGATTACGACGTGGTATCGCGAATATTTGAATGAAGATAATAAGGGACGTGTAACAAGACGCGGAGCCGAGGTTCGACCGGCGGTTGCTGGGGTCTACCCCAGGAACGAGGGACAGGCTAAAAAATCCCTAAGCCAGGCACCGCGAGACGCCGCGGGTTCTCCACGTGCGTCTTCGCAAAGCCTGCCCAAGCCGTAAAGCGTTGAAGGCCGCACTTTACCGTAAGAACGTTTCCGAGTGGAAACTTAAGCCCCAAAACGTTGTGGAGCGAGTTCTGTCAGGCGTCGACTCTGAAGCCGCAAGGCCGAAGGTCGACGAGATGTTAAAATACTGGGTACTGATTATCGAGGGTAACGATGCTTCTCCCCCCCCCAGTGCCTGACGCAGTCACCCTCCGGGGTGCACGAACGTTCGTGGAGGGATCCGGTATCGTTTACTGGCACGCCAACGGACATCAACATTCGTAAGTAAAATAGAATTAAATAATCTAATGACATTAAATATATCGATTTAAAATTGTTTGCAGCCTATCGGACGGAACCGTGGCAGATACCGAGGCAGTTAAAACGGGGTTATGTATATTCAACTAGTACGTTAACAATAATATAATTATAATAATATTACCATCTATATTTCTATACGCAATTGACAATCCAATTAATTTATACGTTTCCAGGCCCGGAATTACCATCACCACCTCCGTCTGAGACACAAGCGAAACCAAGGATACCATTTACGGAAGAAGAAGTAAATTCATTGTCACAACTAATTGCTACGAACTCTTTTAGACTCAGGACGGCGGAGGAATTAACATTCCTTATAACTATGCCGCCGTTCTGCGGGCAAGGGCCGTACATTGGCGTCAATACGCACTAAAATAAGTGACATTAAAAAACAAATGAATAAATTGTAAATAATTT
Source organism: Slavum lentiscoides (assembly GCA_032441835.1). Classification (NCBI taxonomy): domain Eukaryota; kingdom Metazoa; phylum Arthropoda; class Insecta; order Hemiptera; family Aphididae; genus Slavum; species Slavum lentiscoides. The sequence goes on along the minus strand of CM063720.1, from coordinate 9,362,911 downwards.
GTAAATAAATGTAAAAAAGTTGTAAATATTGTTATGTAAATAAAAAAAAAATGTTACAGTCTTACGTTAAAAAGCAATGCGAATCTTTTTTGTCTCTTTGGGTTTTGCTCTCAGATCATTATTTAACGAGCAATGATGATATTTTAGATTTTACCCTACATACCGTATCATAATAACAAAAATTATTTTATAACTTTTTCCCACACAAATAACTCGTAAACGGTAAGAGATATGTAAAAAGTGTAGAGGACTAAAAATGATCCTCGTGTCCGAGTCTAAGATACGGCTAAAAAAAACATCGAATTTCCTAAAAAAAAAAAATTTACCCTTCCCCCTGAATTTTTGAAACATTGTAACTCACCTCCTATTCGAAACTAAGAGACCGTTCTTACGGGGTTGCAATCGGCTAATACGTACATACAATGCCCCCCCAAGTCGAAAAGCGTAAGTGATATACAAAAAAGTTTACAGAAAATTTCCGATTTTCAAATATACGTACGTATAGTACACGGTAATACGTACGGAACTCGAAAATAACAAAAATTCGTTTCGAACTTTTTCGCACACGAATAACTCGTAAACGGTTTAAAATACGGAAAAGGTGCAAAGGACCAAAAACGATCCCCGAGCCCGAATCTATCAGATACTAAAAAACGAACACCGAAATCGTAAAAAAACGAATTTTTTACCCTCCCCCTCAAATTTTAAAAAACTCATAATTCGGTCCCTATTGATAACTAAGAGACCATTTTTATAAGAAAGTAATCGGATAGTACGTACCTACAATGCCCCCCTAGGTCGAAAAGATTACGAGTGGTTTGAAATTTTTTCGACCACGTACCCATAAAAATTTTTAAAAAACCAAAAATCGGCATAAATACACGAATACCGTGATAAATACAGGGGATCGAATTCGCAAGGGATCGAAAATGATCGCCGTGCGGTTAGGTAAGGTGTGTGTCTATCGTTTTTCAAAAGGAAATTCTTATCACGAATCGCAGGAATAGTGAACATAAATTATTTTTTTTTACTATTTGTTTCTTACATTTTATTGAAAAATGAAAGCTGTAGTTACAGTCTTATGTAGAAATGCAATGCGAATCTTTTTTGTCTCTTTGGGTTTTGCTCTCAGATCATTATTTAACGAGCAATGATGGTATTTTAGATTTTACCCTACATACCGGATCCGTAGTTTTTTGTTCAAGTAGCTATAGATTTTTATCTTAATATTTCACCTACACCTACGATATTAATGTCAAAAAATCGGTCGTCGCCGTGCGAAACTTTTTTGTACTTAGCTTCTTTCCTTATTAGCCATTATTTTCCACGCATTTTCAGATATTGTGATTGTTATCACTAATCTTATGAATGGAAAACATAAATGAAAGATTTTTTTTACTATTTGTTTCTTACATTTTATTCAAAAACGAAAGCTGTACTTACAGTCTTATGTAAAATGCAATGCGAATCTTTTTGTCCCTTTGTGTTTTACTCTCAGATCATTATTTAACGAGCATTGATGATATTTTAGATTTTACCCTACGATGCCGATCCGTAGTTTTTCAATCAAATATAGATTTTCCTCTTAATATTTCACCTACACATACGATATTAGTGTCAAAAAATCGGTCGTCGCCGTGCGCAACTTTTTTGTGCTTAGCCTCTTCACTCATTAACCTTTATTTTTCACGCATTATGACATATTGTGATTGTTATCACCAATCGAAAAAAGTGCCGTCTCGCTACATGCGAAATATTCAAAAAATCTTAATTCCCCTCCTATTCGTAACTAAGAAACCGTTCAAATGCCGATATATAGAGCGTTTAAAGGCCTAAACAGTGCTATATCTCTTTTATTGAACGCGCTGTAAAAAAGTTTACGAAAAAATTCGGATTTTCGAAAATACACACGTATACTGTACGATAGTACGTAAGGTAATGTCCAAATAGAAAAAATTATTTTAAAACTTTTTCCACACAAATAACTCTTGAACCGTTAGAGATACGTAAAAAACATAAAGGACTAAAAACGATCCCCGTGCCCGAGTCTAAGAGACGGCTAAGAAAAAACATCGAATTTCCTAAAAAAAAAAAAATTTACCCCTCCCCCCTGAATTTTTGAAACGCTGTAACTCCCCTCCTATTCGAAACTAAGAGACCGTTCTCACGGGGTTGCAATCGGCTAATACGTACCTACAATGCCCCCCTAAGTCGAAAAGCGTAAGTGATATACAAAAAAGTTTACGGAAAAATTCCGATTTTCGAAATACGTACGGTACGAGAAAATATCGAAAATTCTTTTCAAACTTTTTCGCACACGAATAACTCGTAAACGGTTTAAAATACGGGAGAGGTGCAAAGAACCAAAAACGATCACCGTACCCGAATCTATCAGGTATCAAAAAATCAGATCCGAAATCGCAAAAAAAAAAATAAGACCCGCCCCCCGATATTCAAAAATTCATAACTCCCCCGATATTCATAACTAAGAGACCGAACCGACGGTATAACGTTTCTCGTACACTCCGCCATCGGATTCCGTAAAAAAAATTTCTAACCCTCCCCCCTAATTTTCTACAAATCGTAATTCCCCCCTCCCTTACTCTACAGCGACAAAAGTAGTACCGTTGAACGCGTTACAGTCCCCCGGTTCTGATTCCGAAGACCCCGTGTCGTTAGAACCCCGCTTCCAGAGTTATAACCGAATCCCTTCGCAGGGATTTTACCACCCCGTGAGGCGGGTCGTCGGATAGTGCTCTTCGAGACGAATACAACGGCGTTTGTTCGGAGGCTCTACAATAAAAACTCGCGGAGTTATCACGGTTCGAAAAAAAGGGGTGGGGGGGTCATTTTTAGTATGTTGTACACCGAGGTGCGTAATACACAAATACGTTGGTCCGGGGTCGATATCTCGTTTATTGAACGCGTGGTATACTATAACATATATATATCAAAAATAGTTTACGGCAAAAATCGACTTTACGAAAAAACGCGGGTGGTTTGGTAGAGGATACGTACGAACGCACGAATAAGTATAATTTTGTTTAAAAAATTTCCCGACCCTCATAACTCGCGAACCGTTAGAGATACGTGAAAACTTCAAAGGACCAAAAATGATCCCCGTACCCGAATCTCTCGGAATCCATAGTACGGAATCCGAAATCCAAAAAAAACAATTTTTTTTAGGCGCCGCCCCTATTTTCAAAAATTCATAACTCGGCTCCTATTCATAACTAAGAGACCGTACCGACGGCATAACGTTTCTCGTGCGCTCCGCTATGGGATTCTGTAAAAAAAAATCTAACCCCTCCCCTATTTTCCTATGAATCGACAAAACTGGTACCGTTGAACGCGTCGGAACACCCCGGATCTGATTCCGCAGACCCCGTGTCGTTAGAACCCCCGCCTCCAGAGTTATAACCGAATCCCTTCGCAGGGATTTTACCACCCCCGTGAGACGGGTCGTCGGATAGTGCTCTTCGAGACGAATCTATCGGTCCTTGTTTGGAGGTTCTACGATAAAAACTCGCGGAGTTATCACGGTTCGAAAAGAAATTGGTGGGGGGTCACTTTTAGTATGTTAAGGCGGGTTCACACGTGTCAGTTAAAATGTTCATTATGACTGATTCATCAAAATTGAACAAGTTATGAACGTGTGAACACTTGTTTCAGCCGGACTAAAATCATTAATTTTTGTTTTCAGTCATTTAGAAACTATTTCTACTTTGTGTCATTTATAATGATCAGTATCGCGGCATGGAAAGCGACTGAAACGTGTGAACTCAAGCCGATGTCGATAGTTCATTAATTTTATATATTCTCATTTTTATTTATTTGTGTATAAATTGTAACTAAATTATAAAATTACGTTCCTACAATACATTCTACTCAACTTTGAAGTTCATTTGATATTTGACCACATATTAACCTAATATTAGATCGTACTAAAGATTTTTGTGAATTTGCCATCGAAAAAAATTATAATTAGGTTACAATTAGGCGTAGGTATTGGCAAAAAGAGACGTGTGTATACACAAGAAGGATAAACACTAATAATATGTACTATCAATAATGATGGGTACTATGAATGTACAGTTTTTGATTTCATTTATAATGAACTGTGTGAACAATTTGTTCAATGAAAGCATCATCAGTACAAATGAAACTTTAAAGTGCCGGAGTCGACATTGAGGGGCCACGTTCGGAAACGTAACATTAAATTACAAAGCGTAAGTCATTCATATCCTACATATATTTTCTGTGCAAATGTTAATTTTTTATCGACTAGGTCCCTAGAAAGTACAATGCGGTCGGCAAGGAGTTGGTGGAGGCCATCAAATTGTGGACGGTGGTACCACCGTGAGTGCTGCTGCCCGCCAAGCGGGAGTACCTCGGGCCACACTTCGAAGGGCGTTGGCCAACCGATTAGGTATGTTAACCTACAAATACTTTGTGTAAACGTTTTTACGATATTTTCAATTGTTTCCAGCCGGGCAGCACACCAATCCCGTCTTTATACAACCGGCACCATCCGCCGTCATCGTCCCAACACCACCGACCGTCGTGGCCCCGACACCGCCTGCCGTCGTCCCGACACGGCAGGACATCAAAATAAAATCATCCGTGCACCGTAAGTATTTTAAATATTTTCCGGTCTTACGTTTCGCCGTAACTTTTCGTGTTTGTTTCAGAGCGTTTTTCGTTTTCGCCGTCGCTGTCACTAGCACCGCGGCGCACGACGTCACCACCATTCCTCGTAAATGAGGAGACCACGCGCGTAATGACGTTGCCCGTGCACCGTAAGTATTTTAAATATTTTCCGGTCTTACGTTTCACCGTAACTTTTCGTGTTTATTTCAGAGCGTTTTTCGTTATCGCCGTCGCCATCGCCGCGCCGACAATGCCTACCGTCACCGCGCCGACAACGCCTACCGTCATTGTGACGTCGGAGCATGATAGTAAAGTTTTATATTACGACCAATCGATTCTAACGCTATTAATTAAACTATTGTATTTGACTATTTATTTTTGTGTTTTCCACAGTTTACAATTTCTCAGATGACTCTGAGGAGGGTGTTCGAACTCGGAGCCATACGTACGGTCGGCAACCGGTCCGTGCGATAGCGCGGCCGGCGTCGAACGTTCGCGAAGTCCCCGCCACCCCGCATTCGTCATGCGACGAGCGATAAGCGCCCGCCGGTTTTTGCGCGATTTGTCGTCGGCCCGGTCGTGTCGTCGTTTTCCATCCGCCGGCGTGTTAACTGCTCGGCGGTGTGTGAATTTTTGTGTCGTCGGTCCGCCGTTTTTCTTTTCTGTGCCGCTGACACGTTGTGTGGCGCCCGATAGTCGGCGACTCCACACGCTTTTACGTCTTTTCCGGCCGACGAGTACGTAATTCACGGACGTGCGATACCGTGATCGGTTTTATTATTTGTACGCGTACGACCGTCGCGATTTTGTGCCGTCGACGCCGCGTTTTTCGTAACGACGTCATTTTGTATTTGTCGTCCGCGTCACGTTAGGCGTCGCGATTTGTGCCGTCAACGCTGCGTATTTCGTTCGACGACGTCATTTTGTATTTGTCGTCCGCGCCACGTTGGGCATCGCGATTTTGCGCCGCCGCCGCCACATCTCCTGCTCGGCGTTTTCGTATGGTTGAGTGCGAGGAGTCCATTCTCGACGATTCGTGGGATTTCCCAATTGTTTTGGGCCAGTCGTCAATCGAGTCTGTTTTCGTGGGGCCACCAGCTGTTCCTGTACCGCTACCGGAGCAACCGCTACCCAGGTCAGACGGCGGTGATACCGGTAACCGCCGGTGTTATCAAACCCGCGCCTTTTTTTTGTTTATATTCCTGATATAGGTACTTATAGTATTTTGTTTTCGTTTGTACGATTTATTCTTATTATTATTATATGAGGCGCCTCTTATTTTACTGAATTGTTTTCATATTTATATTTTGTTGTTACTCGTAACATTTATTATACTATTTTCTTTTTCGGCTCACATTCAAATTTCGCGTGTATTTAATTGAAACTCTGACGACGTCCTTACACGACGCGAGTCGTTGCAGCCAACCGCTTTATTCGCAGGAGCTGCTTCGGCGACAACAGAGGGTATGGTTACCCCGTACAAATTTTGTCGACCGCGGCCATCGTCACCACAACGCGCGGCGTTGCCGCCGCTCCTCGGTCTCGAGGACGAGGCGATCTACGCCGCCGCGCGTCCAACGACGTCCAACGACAGAAGCTCCTGGCGTCGGCGAAACTCCTAGTTAACCAAAATAGCGACCCCACAGACGCGATTACGACATGGTATCGCGAGTATATGAATGATTTTAATAAGGGACGTGTAACAAGACGCGGAGCCGAGGTTCGACCCGAGGTTGCTGGGGTCTCCCCAGTAACGAGGGACAGGGTAAAGAATCCCTCAGCCAGGCACCGCGAGACGCCGCGGGTTCTCCACGTGCGTCCTCGCAAAGCCTGCCCAAGCCGTAAAGCGTTGAAGGCCGCACTTTACCGTAAGAACGTTTCCGAGTGGAAACTTAAGCCCCAAAACGTTGTGGAGCGAGTTCTGTCAGGCGTCGACTCTGAAGCCGCAAGGCCGAAGGTCGACGAGATGTGAAAATACCGATTATCAAGGGTAACGATGCTTCTCCCTCCAAGTGCCTGACTCAGTCTCCCTCCGGGATGCACGAACGTGGTTGCTTCGACATACTCAGGCCGATTTCCACTAGGGAATGTCCACCAGACGTGCTGCTAGCTTCCCGGACTATATTCGTACCGAAAAAGGAAAAACCCGAATGTCCTGCCAGTTATCGTCCGATTTCGATCGCGTCAATAGCTGTCAGGCATTACCATAGAATTCATGCCCAAAGACTGGAGAAATTGTCCTTGGTCGACGCACGACGCATGCTTTCCGTTGCGCGGACGGCGTGGGAGAGAATATCTTCCTCGTCGATGCGTTGCTACGGGACGCCCGTAGGTCGTGCAAGGGACTGTGTTTTGCGCTGCTCGATTTATCGAAGGCGTTCGACTCAGTCTCTCACGCGTCGATCACTGCCGCGATGCGGGGCGTTGGTCTTGACCAACGCTTCGTGGACTACATTCGCGGCATGTACGAACAATCGGGGACATTTATACAGTTCCAAGGGCAGAGCTCTCGGGCTTTGACGGTCACGAAAGGTGTGAGGCAGGGCGACCCATTGTCGCCGCTTTTATTTAATCTGGTAGTAGATACAGGTCTACAAGCAATACCGGATGAAGTGGGCTACTCCATCGACACCGCGAAAGTGAATGCACTAGCATTTGCAGACGACGTTATCCTTGTGGCCTCAACCCCGCAGGGTCTACGTTTGTCTTGTAAAGCGTTCACTGAGCGTTTAGGAGTAGCCGGTCTAAGGCTGAACCCAGCGAAGTCTGCGACCCTCACGCTGAAGCCTTCCGGAAAGGACCGGAAACTGAAGGTCGAACGCGAAATCTACTCCCTCCAGGGAGCGGACGTACCGACGATCGATGTGACCACCCTATGGAAGTACTTGGGCGTGTGTTTCGCAGGAGGGCGCCTCGGAGAGTTTGACGACGCGGCGTATGTAACTGCTTTGGACAGGATCGGTACCTGTCCAATGAAACCGCAAATGAGGCTCGCTATAGCACGAGATCACCTGATACCGAAGTTCGTTCACGGACTGACGTTCAGCGTGGTTTCGGCGAGCAAGTTACGGGTCCTCTCACACGAGACCCGCCGCGCCGTCCGCCGATGGCTCGACCTTCCGACTTCGAGCCCCAACTCGTACATTCACTCGCCAACATCGGCGGGGGGTTTGGGCGTTCCCGACTTTGAACGATTTGTTCCTTTCAATCGCTGCAACAGGTTAGTAAGACTTGAGAACTCGCCCGTGCCTTCGGTTCGCGAAGCCTTCCGGCTCCATGGGACGGAGGCTTTCGCGCAATCGAGGCGTGCGGCCGAGAGAAACCACCTCAAGCAAACCTACCCTCAAAGCCTTCACGCGTCCGTGGATGGATCCGAACTGAAGGGATGTTCGGGTAGCTCGGCGTCCGTGGAATGGATGAGACGTCCGGACGGTCTGACCGGCTCGGACTTCAAATCCTTTTCGCGGATTCGCATCAACGCGCTGCCGAGTCGCCAGCGAGTCAACAGGGGACGTAACAGCCCGACCAAATGTCGTGCTTGTAACGTTCCCTCGGAGACACTGGCCCATATAGCGCAAAGTTGCCCGCGTACGCATGAAGGGAGGCTGAGGAGACACAATACCATCGTGTCGAGGCTAGCTAGTGCCTTTAGTGAGAAAGGGCATAAAGTCGAGAAGGAACATATGTACAAACTGCAAGACTGTAAAACTGTAATCTGAAGCCAGATCTAGTCGTAACGATAGACGACAAGACAAGAGGCAGGATCTCCGTCGTATGCGATGTACAAGTTGTAAGCGCGAACAATTCTCTGTCCTGGCATAGGGAGAAGGTTCGGAAGTACGGCTCACGCCGCGACCTCCGGGCTGAGATCCGGGCTAGGCACCAGTCGGCCGACGTACAAACGGTCGCTGCCACGCTCACGTGGCGTGGCATCTGGGAGCAGGAGAGCTTCCGGAGCCTTCGGGCGCTTGGGTTGAGCAACCGTCTTCTCGCGGGCTTGTGAACACTTGCACTGCGGGGAACGTTGCTCAACTGGAAAACATTCAACGCAGGGACGGACGTATTTAGGCGGATCGGAGTCGGGTAAAGCTGTACCCGCCCGTCCGCAACACACGAACGTACTCCTCGGGCGTTCCAATTAGGTAGCGTTTCACGTGATGACCACACCCGGTTTAATCGTGCTTCTCTCCTAGGCTACCGGGGTAGAAGCTACTCGATTGACTCCTAATCCCGTCGCGCGGTTGATTACCGTGCGTCGGTGGAGTTTCGGGTAGTCTGATGAAATAGCCAAATGCCTCGTCATCTAATTAGTGACGCGCATGAATGGATTAACGAGATTCTCACTGTCCCTATCTACTATCTAGCGAAACCATAGCCGAGGCCTCCACGTGGCGCTAGATGGGCAACGCTTAAAAGCGGCTAACATCGGCATGTACCCCCCAGTCTAATCGAAGCCCGTCGCGACCAGCTCTCGCGATGGGTGGATAGATTGAAAAAAGCGAGCGTTTCGGCAGGCTCGGTGCCGATCGCTCTTCGCCTACGAGTATCGTGCACGGCGGTACTCGGGGCAGTTGAGCCCGGGGCTACGGCCCCAGGACCTCGACACCGTACGCACGGCTATCCGTAGTCGTGGTACGTCTCATGCCAATGGACGAGTTCTGGGATAGGTTTCGTGTGGTTCTGGCCCAAAACGTCTCGGACAACTCTAGAGAGCTAGAGGGGGACATTAGGACGGCGTCAAAAGCTCTCGTTAGCTCGATTCAGAGCGCGATGGAGGCCTCGATGCCAAAATCAAGATCAGGAGGCAGGTCGAAACCACCGTGGTGGAACGAGAACCTGGGTAGGTCGAAAAAACAACTGTTGGCATTTAGGAGACGTTCGGATTTCAAAGGTGTCGATAGGCAAGAGTACAAAAGACTCAGGAATGAGCACTTGTACAAGATCAGGAAGGCAAAGTCGGAATCGTGGAAATGCTTCGCCAGCGCGGCAAACGATAACGTGTGGGGACCCTTATACAAGTGGGCCCGGAATGGGCCGGCCAGGAGCAGAGTACCGTCCGCGGTGCGCTGCGAAGGGGGTGACCTCACGTTGTCCGCCGCGCAAACGGCAGAGCGCCTCCTTAAAGAGCTGATACCTCGCGATGAGACGTGTCCGACCTTCGACGGTGTTAGGGAGGGACGCTCGGGTTTTCTTCTTTCGGAAACGGAAGTCAAAAAGGCCATATGGAGGATGGCGCCTAACAAGGCACCCGGACTGGACGGGATCACTGCCGGTGTTCTTAGGTTCCGGAGCTTTCGACAATCTCGGCTGGAAAATCTTGATTAGGGACATGGTCGGTTTAGGAGCCTCTGCGTCGACAAGGTCGATTATTGAGAGCTATCTCGTGGGCCGCAAAGCCGTCCTGACGGTAGAACGGTCCACCGCGTCGGTTGATCTTACCAGAGGGTGCCCTCAAGGATCGCAACTTGGGCCGGTCCTCTGGAAGATGTCTATGGAATACGCTCTTCGTCTGGATAGGGACGCGCAAACGAAAGTCGTAGCGTACGCCGATGATATAGCGGTGCTAGTCGCGGGTACGGATCTCGGAGAAATACAAGCCAGAGCTGGAAACCTTCTGAGGGCTCTGTTAGGCTGGGCAGGGGAGAGGGGGCTCACCTTCTCCTCAGGAAAGTCCCAGGCTCTGGCCCTATGGGGAGCAAACAGCGTAGGGCACTCTTGTCAATGACGGGGGCATACAAGACAGCGTCCACGGACGCACTGCAAGTCATTGCGGGTCAGTTGCCCCTGGATCTTGAAGTCGAATGGAACGCCTTGTCGAAGAATTTCAAGTCACAGCTCTACTCCGACGAGGAGGTAAAGGCTTAGGGAAAACTACTATCTCGGAAAAGGCGAAACCATAGCCGAGGCCTCCACGTGGCGCTAGATGGGCAACGCGAGTGCCCGACTCACGAGAACGAAAAAAGCGGCTAACATCGGCAGGTCGTACCCCCAGTCTAATCGAAGCCCGTCGCGACCAGCTCTCTGCGATGGGTGGATAGATTGACCCACCGACGAAAAAGCGACGGGGCGTTCGCCGGACCGGCAACGCCGCGACGGCGACGCAGTCGGCAGGCTGGGACAGGCGAGATAGTAGTGCTGTCCGTAGTCGTGGTACGTCTCATCGTGCACGGCGGTACTCCAATGGACGAGTTCCTGCTGTCTGTCCTCCGCGGGACCTGTGATTGACGGTTGGGCCACCGTCGTGAGGCTGGCACGGTCACATGCGGACTTGGATTGGGTTCCTGGTCAGACGTTTAGTGGCCCGGTATGCGACCTCACTCGCGAATGTACCGGTACACCACAAAGGTTATACATCTAACCTGCCCAGCGGAAAGGGCAAAGACTATTTTCGGATAGTCGAATCCTCCTAAGCCCGGACCTAGACACGGGAAATGTTGGCACAGAGGAGGCTAAAGCGCTGTGTCCATAGGACCCCCCAGATGCCAGGGGAACATCTGGGTGTAATAACTCTTACCTTGTCAGGGAGGCGCAGTGACAAGGTTGACCAACTATTTCGTCCTCTTCTCGTGGGAACTCTATGGCTACCATCAGAAACTCGTCTCTAGGGAGCGCCAACGCGCTCCAGCCTCTTGATAACACCAAAGTGTTAAGAGTCGCGCAACTAAATGCGCAAAGAAACGGCTCGGTAAGCGACCAGATCTTACGCTACTGCCAAAACAGTAGTATCGATCTCCTCGTTCTACTCGAGCCGTACACTCTGAACGACCGTCTTGTCGGGCTCGACGTAAGCCCGCATTCGGTCATATTGAGCAAGAGCCACGTTAGGCCGGGACAAAAGCAGGCAATCCACGGCGCAGCCCTGGTACTGCTTAACCCGGAATATCGTATGCTCGCATGGAGTCACGTTGCGACGGAAAATATCGCCGCGGCGCTCGTGGAATCCGATCACTCGGACCCAATCGGGATAGTCGCGGCGTATTTTAAGTTTAACGTGGAAACCAGCGAACACGTTGCCAGTCTGGCTGGAACCCTACGGGCCATAAACAGCGGACGGGTTATCGTGTGCGCGGATACAAACGCTCGCTCGACTCTCTGGTTTTCGGACCGGGACAGCGATGGAGGCAACGCCATAGGCGCCCTCCTGGCACAATTTAACTTGTGCTGCGTAAACCGCGTAGCGGAGCGCTGCACTTTCGATGGTCCTAGGGGCTCATCCAACATCGACGCCACCTTCGTGTCGGACGACTTAGTCGCCCGCATCACGGAGTGGACCGTCGTTGCGGATGAGACTTCTAGTGACCACTCGATAGTCCGATTTTGCGTGGCAGGTAAGGAAGGACCTGTCACGAGACCAAATGAAAGTCGGAGACTGGACGTTAGGAGGGCAGACTGGGGCGGATTCTCAACGGATCTTGCCAGACGTATGTCCGACCTTTCAGTCCTGTGGCGCCTGGGCGGAGTGAACGAGAAGGCGGAAGCCCTCTCCTCCTGCGTCGTTCGGGCCGCTAAAGGGAACATACCCTCGACTAGGAAAGCAGCCACGCTTCGCTGTCCATGGTGGACTGCTGAACTCGAGGCCAGTAGGCGGCGCCTGCGTGTCCTCTCACGAGCGAGACGCGCATCCGCACCTGTTCGCGCTACCGACGCAGCTTATCGTACCGCCCGGAACGCCTTCGTGCGTTCCCTGCGGGATGCCAAGCGCGCGTCGTGGAGAACATTCTGCACGAATGCTGGCACTGAGAAATGGGGCGCGTTATACCGCTGGTTAAAATCGGGCTCACGGAGCAGCGCACCGCCCTGCGCTCTTCGTCTATCCGACGGTACCTATTCTAACACCCTATATGACACAGCCATATTAACGCTCAACGCACTCATCCCGACTGATCTGACTGACCAACCTACGGGAGGGTCTTCGGCTTTGGGGATCGACTCGACCACTGCGGTGGGCGAACCCCCGGGTTCGCCCTCCGAGGGTGGTTCCATTCTGCCATGCAACATGCCAGAATTGGAGAGTGTGGTTCGGAGTCTAAAAGCTCGTAAAGCGCCGGGGCAGGACCGCATATGCGCGACCATTCTGAAGAGAGCATTCCCTTTGATTGGTGGCGAGCTGCTAAGTCTTGTAAACGACTCACTGAGAACAAGTCGTTTCCCCGACGCTTGGAAGTCGGCGAAGGTCAAAGCACTGATCAAGGGTCCAAACCGGGACCCAGCAGACGTTAGGTCCTACAGACCCATCAGCCTGCTGTCGGTACTGGGGAAGACCCTGGAGCGAGTAATCAACTCCAGGCTTATAACGGAGATAACTCCTAACATGACGGGAAACCAGTATGGTTTCACCGCCGGAAGATCATGTAGCGATGCAATCTGCGAACTCTTGGATCGCTCAGCGAACTCGAGGGAGAAGCATACCGTTGCAATCTTCCTAGACATCTCGGGGGCTTTCGACAACCTCAGGTGGTCGGCGCTCTCTGAGGATCTAAAAAGTCTGGGTTGTTCCCCCGCTCTGTCAGACCTCATAGACAGCTATCTGAGCAATCGGGTAGCGTCTTACACGCTGGGAGGTAAGACTGTCAGTGTTAGACTTACTCGCGGTGTTCCGCAGGGTTCCGTTCTTGGTCCCGTTCTCTGGAACGTGGCTATGGAGGGGCTTCTCCGCGGGCCATTCCCCGAATACGCGCACGTGCAGGCGTACGCCGATGACATAGCGGTCTTGGTTGGCGCGAAAACTCGTGCCCAGCTACAGACCCGTGCCGCGGAGGTGCTCTGCGCGGTCCGTGCTTGGGGCGACCATCACGGCTTGTCGTTTTCGACAAGCAAATCCACGGCCGTACTAGTCCATAGTAGCCTGGTTCCCGGTTTCAATTTACAATTCGGAGTCGATAGTATAAAAACGGTGGATAATGCCTGGTATTTGGGGGTTTTAATCGACCAACATCGGACGTTTATACCCCACGTCGACTTTCTAACAAAGAAAAATATGGATTTGTTCTCTCGTCTCCGCGGAGCCATGGGCCGTGGATGGGGAATGAACCGCCAAAACGCCATGTTATTATACCGGGCCGTATTCATACCACGTATGACTTACGCTTCGGAGATATGGTGTAGCGCGGTCTCCCGTCGCCAGCAAAGTCGGTCCTTAGGGACGATCCAGCGACGATGTCTCCTGGGTATCACATCGGCCTACCGCACCGCAGCCACGGCTGCGCTGCAGGTAATAGCTGGTGTGCCTCCTCTCGACCTGGAAATCAGTTTTCAGGCGGTGGTGCAATCCACGATGCGTTCGGGCGTAGTTGCCGAAAAATCGCGTCTAGTTGAGCAAGGTAAGCTTGCACTCACGGAAGCGTGGCAGGATCGTTGGGACTGCGGTGAAACGGGGCGCTGGACCTTTCGATTCTTTCCCCGTATTAGTAACCGCTTGTCTATTCCCCTCTGGATTACGCACGAAACCGTCCAGTTCCTGTCTGGACACGGGGACTTCAACGGAAGTCTACATCGGCTAGGCCTCCGGGCTGATCCGACGTGTCCTTGCGGGGCGGACGAAGAAGTTGCAGAACACGTCTTATTCTACTGCCCGCTGTACGTCGACCATAGATCTGAACTGGTCGCGGCGGTGAAGAACTCAGGATCGGACTGGCCTTGTGACCCGTCAGTCTTGGTCTCGTCTCGAGCGGTATATGGGACATTTGCTAGGTTCGCGAAAGCTGCGCTTGATTCGAAACGTCGCTTGCAGAACGCGCACGACTAAGTTGTCTCCCTGACTTCTTTTTCGTAGGTCAAAGGCCCGACCATTAAAATGGGGTCTTGAGGGTGCATTCGGCCATCCTCACCCAAAAAAGAGCCGCAGGTTCGTGTCCTACCACGTCGGGTTCCCCGGAGCGGATCCTAAGCACCGCGAGTCAGTCGGTTCTCGACCAGACAAAAAGCGCGCATGAAATCGTGCCCCGTTCGATCCACGGATGTTTCGCGAACGCCTGCACGATCCGCATGTTCGCAGCTTAGATACCCCGCCTAAGAGACGCTGGGCGGGTATTACAATAGCGCGTCAGCCTTATATCTCAGACTCGGGTGGGGTTCTGGGAGAAATAGGTGACCTCTGTGGATTTAGGACAACACCCCTTGTACCTTATCGACTGCGGACCGCGTGCGATCGAGTCCGCTGAAGTAAAAAATCGCAGGCCAGCGACCTAACGCCGGTTCGTGACCGTAATAAACGCAATAGCGAGCGCTGTTGTGGGCACACCGCCGGCCCATTCGCGTACGAAACAGCGCGGAAGCCTTATGGCGCAAAATGTCCCATCGGTGACCAACCGATACCGCGGGCGAGGGAAGGAGCCTGGACATACGTCCACTCCCTCGGGCGGCTATGCCGTTGGGTTGGATTCGCGGTGGCTGTCCTCTGGACTGTGTGGTAATCGGGTACGCGACCCAGGCATCAGCCCGCGTGCTGGCCGAGGGACAGTTCGCGGAGCATGCCGGGTGGAGACCGGGCGCCGTCCCGACCTCCATCTGCTTCCTGTGAAAGACTTGGAATATATCCCCGTGTGTTGATGCCGCTATACCGGCATAGACAATTACCGGAGGGTTTAGGGCGGGCCCATACCCCGTCTAATCGGTTTGATAGTTGCCGGTCCCACCGTGGGCTCCTGGTTGGTGCGCGACAATCAGCTAGGAAATATGGTACGGCCCGCGGCCGATTGGCACATGAGATGCTGCGGAACTTCATTGAGCTCTGTTGTCCGCGTTCCGCCGCTGGTGGTTCGGCATAACGACACTTGGCTGCTCGACGGCACGGCGTCGCGGCCTGCCGCGCCGTCGTACGCCGACTGCCATGTTCCGAGGCGTATACGTGAAAATATTCCAGCGGAATAAAAACGGTACCCTTGTGTACGGACTCGCTCCGGCTTCCCGGGAATATCACTGTCCCTATCTACTATAGGAAGCTATGAGATACGTGCAGCGGCCAGCACCCGCCACATGTGGAGTATGGCTTCCAACAAGGAAATTTCGGTGGGCTCGGCGCTGACTTTTCCGTCTATAATCTGGCGGCAGGTATAAAGCGCGGCTAGAATTTGCCTAAAAATCAAGTCAAAGAGGACTAAGAGATGGGCGTGGAGACCAGCACTCTCTGCGGCCGGATAGTCTTCGAAATTAGGGTTCTTCGGTTGGCTCGGGACTGATTACCCATGGGACGTTGTGATTGTGGATTGAGCCAGGCCCTTAGTCCTCATGAATGTCCATTTCTCAAGACTCTAGGTTGGCTCGGCGCCGAGGGTCTTTCTTTTCTTCCTGGCGGTAGGGATAAAACGTAGGTTAGAATTTTCCTTAATAAATCAAATATGGATAGTAACGGTAATAATGAAAAAGCTCTTGACGCCCTCCTACTGGGAGGGGGTCGGACGTCAGGAAACGGCGGCTGGGGGTCGGCGCTCGCCCCAGGTGTCGCAATCGCCTCTTAGCGTCAAAAAGGTAGTGGTGCCGAAGCAGGCCACTACCGCCAACCAGGGGGTTGGTAAGACGACTGCTGCTGGGGGTGCCATGCAGGCCCCTAGCGGTGGCAGGAAGGCCACTGAAGTTACTGCGAGTGGATGTATTATTGGAGATCTTGACAATGGACGGGATGTTAGGTTAGGAACTGAGTCGATCGAGGCGATTGTAGATGTTGCTAGGGAGGTCGGTGCTATAGCGGACGCTATGCCAGCTCGGCATCTCGGCTCTAACGATGTCCCTCAGGGGGAATCGCAAAGGAGCCGCAAGCGAATGAGGTCTGACTCGATAGAAGGTGACTTAAGAGGATCTAATTCGGAACTCGTATGGAGATTTACGGATATTGGAAATAGATTCTTCAACTTATTATCATCAGAAAAGGATAAGAGGAAGATAACTGTAGCTAGTTATGGGGAATTCTTGGCAATAAAGAGCTCATACGATGAAGTTTTCACCACTCTAGTAGAGGAAATTCTGCTATGTAGGGGCAGACTTGCCGAAGCGAGTGTCAGGTCAGGCCAAGGGGTCGTCATCCCCCCTAGAGTTGAGGTTGTCCCGTGTCCCGAAAAAACCCCGATGAAGGATATAGATGCGGTTATGGTGGACGCCGTACCGATAGGAAAGTCCACGTTCCAAAATAATAAGGATAGGAAAAGGAAGAGGAAGGGTAAAACCACGGGTAGGGATGAACATCCATCCCAAGGAAAGGTTAAATCGAGGGGAGTTTCGGGCACTACCGTTACTTCGGAGATGAATAGGGACAAAGATAAGACGGAGGATTTCACGACCGTAAGGTCTAGGAAAAGTAGGAAGAAAAAGGATAGGATTGACAGAGGTTTGGAGGGTTTAAAGAAGAAACCGCCGGACAAAAGATTCGTGATCTCAGTAGGGACCGAGGGGGTAACGGAGGCGAAAAAGAAAATTTGGAGTGAGATTGTCAAAAAGGTCGGTGCGCCCCGCGTCAGGGGCACCTTTGTTCTTCCGCGTGGCGATCTTTTAATAAAGCCAGCGGACAAAAGGACCGGTGATGCGCTCAGGGAGATTGGGCGCGGAGGGACGGTTTCGGTTAGGGAAGAGGGGCCGAGGAGGCCGAAAATTCTGATTTATGATGTGGATCGAATGATTGAGGGAGAGGGTATCCCGGGATTGATCGCGGATCAAAACCCGACCCTCAAGTTGAGTAAAGAAGAGGCGGATACGGCTATCAAGCCGGTATTCCGGAAAGGCCCGAAGTCTGGTCCGACGGTTTGGTGGGTATGCGAGGTGGCCCCGGAGGTTTTCAGGAACCTCGTGGGGAAAAGAATTTACGTGGGATTAGGCAAATGTAGGGTAGTAGAGTTCGCCAGTGTTGCTCAGTGTTTGGCTTGCCAGGGCTTTGGCCACATGGCGGCCAAATGCAGAAGGGGCAAGCTGATATGTGCCGAGGAAGGGCACGGGGAAAAAGATTGTCAGAATAGGGAAAAGGCGCCGAAGTGCGTAAACTGTGGTCTTGCCTTCAGGGCGGGACACAGAGGATGCGTGACCAGGCGCAAGGTACAGAGGACCGAGGCGTTGCGGACGGACTACGGTCGAGTTCTGCAATGAGCGCCTTGGGTACCAATATCTCGGTGTGTCAGCTGAATATGAACGGTAAGAGGATCGTTTCTGTTCAGCTATTGGATCATTGTCGGCAAAATGGAGTGGATGTGCTTCTATTGCAGGAGATGCCTTTCTTAGGTCAGAAAATTTACGGTTTTGAGTTTGACTCGGCGAGAGTCGTTATGAACTCAAAAGATGGGCCCGCTCTGGCTGCTATTGTTGTCCTCAATCGGGACATCGAAGTCGTAGCTATCCGGGATCTAACGAATAGGTTCTTTGCGGTCGCTAGCCTGAGGAAGGGCAACAGTAGGTCGGTGGTTTTTGTTTCTGCGTACTTCAAGTACAGCCTCCCGACTCAGGGATTTGTGACGGAACTTGGTCGAATCTTGGATAGATTAGGGGATAGCGTTGTAATAGGGGCCGATGTGAACGCGCACTCCGCGCTATGGTTCAGTCGGCCGGGCAACAACTCCGGTTTCGTCAGAGGCACGCACGTCGAGAGTATGATCGGGGAACAACACCTAGCGGTCGAGAACCGGCCAGGGTGCCCTGACACATACTCTAGGCGGGGAATGGGATCCTCGAATATAGACATCACGCTCTCGAGGGGAGGTGGTGTTCATCATTCGGTCCGGGGGTGGTCGGTGGTGGCTGACGTAACTGACAGCGACCACAGGCTCCTCAGATTCCTAGTGCGATGCGGGGATGGTGTGCCATGTTCTCGGGTAGAGTCAAAAAGGTTCAATGTTAGAAGGGCGGACTGGGACAAGTTTCGGAGGGTTTTGACCCAACATGTCTCGGATAACTCTGACGAGTTAGAGGGGGAAGTAGGTAGGGCATCAAAGGCTCTCGTAAGCTCGATTCAGGGCGCGATGGAGGCCTCGATGCCAAAATCCAGAAGGGGAGGTAGGTCGAAACCCCCCTGGTGGTGTGAGGAAGTGGAGGGCTCAAAAAGACGGCTGTTAGCGTTTAGGAGGACCTCAGATTATAAAGGTGTGGACAGACAGGAGTACAGGAAGCTCAGAAATGAGCACCTGACCAATGTTAGGAGGGCTAAGTCGGTATCGTGGAAGAGCTTCGCTGACGGAGTGAATGAGAACGTGTGGGGACCTCTATATAAGTGGGCCCGGAATGGGCCTGCCTCGAGCAGGGTACCGTCCTCGATACGCTGTGAGGGAGGTGACTTCACGTTGTCGGCCGCCGAGACGGCGGAGTGTCTCCTTAATGAGCTCATACCTCGCGATGAGACGTGCCCAATGTTCGCAAGGAATAGGACGGGGCGTTCTGGGCCCCAACTGTCTGAAATGGAAGTGAAGAAGGCCATATGGAGGATGGCGCCGAATAAAGCACCCGGGGTTGGACGGAATCACTGCCGGTGTTCTCCGGAAGTCCTGGCCAATCGTGGGGTCAGTTTTCACGAGGATTTTGGATAGGTGTCTGAGGATGTCTACTTTCCCAGACAATTGGAAAACGGCCAATGTTGTGGCCATTCTGAAGGGGGCGGACAGAGATCCCTGTCTGCCGAAATCGTACAGGCCGGTGAGCCTACTCTCGGTACCATCAAAAGTACTAGAGAGGCTGATTGTGGAGAGGCTCGAAGAGGAGACTAGGACAAACATGTCGGAGGACCAACACGGTTTCACCATTGGAAGATCGACAGTCAGCGCGATCAATTCTTGTTTTGACTGGTTAGAAGCTAGAGAGGAACGATATGTGATAGGGATTTTCTTAGATATCTCAGGAGCTTTTGATAACCTCGGGTGGGGGATCTTGATTAGGGATATGGTTGGTTTAGGAGCCTCAGAGTCGACAAAGTCGATTATTGAGAGCTATCTTGTGGGACGAAAGGCTGTGCTCATGTTGATCTTACCAGAGGGTGCCCCCAAGGATCACAACTTGGTCCGGTCCTCTGGAAGATGTCCATGGAATACGCTCTTCGTTTGGACAGGGATGAGAAAACTAGAGTCGTTGCGTACGCCGATGACATTGCGGTGCTGGTCGCGGGTACGGATCTTGGAGATATTAGGGCCAGAGCTGGTGACTTCCTGAGAGCTCTGATAGGCTGGGCAGGGGAGAGGGGTCTTGCTTTCTCCTCAGGGAAGTCCCAGGCGATGGCACTCAAGGGTGACCTTGCGCCGGGATTTACGATTCAATTCGGGAATGACGAGATAGTCTCGGCGGAGGTATACTCCGTACCACGAGAGAACGCATACGGCGGCCGACCAAAACTCGTCGTTTTCGCGCACGAGCGTCCCCCTCCATTAAGCAGTCTAAAGCCGAAACTAGTCGTTCGCTATCGGAACTATTCGGTTTTCAGTTGGCGCACATGTATACAGACTGGTTGTTGTCAACAACGCAACTGACAACTGTTGATTTGTACGTCGCTCGCCGTTTACGCTACTGTCTTGTTTCTTTTTTACCGAGAATTTTGAATTATTTTATTTTTTTTTACGCCAGTGTTTGCATTCTGTTTTATTTTGACTGTCCGGTGTCTATGTTAATTTATTTTATCCAAAATGAGTCAACAAGGTAGTGATAACATGGCCATACAAGGGGGAACTGCAAATTCACCAAAGAAAAGAAACCCCCGTGGAAAAGTAAGAATTATTTTAATTATTATGATTGCATTATATTATATGTTCGCGTGAAGGCCTCGTCGATGTACGGTGACGAAGAAATTATCATCTGCGAAGCGGGGCAAACGGATATTCAACGAGTTACTAGGATTCGAATAAAATGAACGACGGATTTGAATTGATGAAATAATAAAGTGGACTGTATTGATTATAACAATATTAACGATTACAATATACACACAAGATTTAACTTAACGATTAACAGGGGAAGGGGGGGAGACAAAACGATTATAATTATTTCACAACGAGTGAATTTAACAATGGTACAATGACGAATAACAAGTATACCGAAACGTCTGACCTTAGATCTGGACCTATGAACACTCTTTGCGACGATGAGGCATGGGGTATTCAGCTGGTGACGCAGAAAAACAGGTGACTGGTTTGGTAACGAAACAACGGCTCTCGGGTGTAGACGTCGTTGGAGAACGCGCGCGCACGGTTGACGATGTCGAGCCCACAGACACGGCGGCGGCGATAAATTGATACCGATTATAAAAACGTGTGGCGGCGGCACATGGATCGCACGAACGCGAAAGTACAAAATATTCGGCTGTCCGGCGATGTATCGTTTATGATATGTACGTGACGGTGGAGACGAACGACGAGACGTACGTCAAAACGTTTTTATACTTGCTAGACGCGGCGGCGGCAGCGCACGGCAAAAGGCCGACCGCGACGGGCCGATTCGTGTGGCGGCGGCACACGGACCGCGCGAATACGCACTGTACCGAACGGCCAACGCGGCGACGACGGCAAGTGTTTCGCGGGACGCGATTTTGTGTGAACCATATAAAATGGTGTCTCGGTGTAGACCGACGAGAGCAAACAAAAAAACACGCAACCACGAACAAAAAAATTATAACGGCCGTTGCGGGAAGGCGGCGTGCGCGAGCTTATCTCGGCGTCCGGCACGAGCGGACTGTGGTGCGGGGTAGGGCAACGATGCGTTCATCGCTGGCGATTACGGAGGCTTATCGACTTTTACGACGCGCGCTTTTCACCTCCAACACACGTACCGAACATTATATTATATTTTACTATTTTTTTATATATATATACTATTCTGTATTATATTATACTAATGAAACTGTTATTTTAGTTTGTTGGCTCTGGTCAGAAAATGATGATTGTCAATTTGTATAAAACCAAAATGGCGCAACAATCAACTGGGCATGGGCCAAAATTGACGGCAAAAGAAATCATAAAAAATATATCCGAAGAAAGTGGTGTCGGACAACGGACTGTGAGCGTTACTCTGTCAGAATATCGCAACAAAGGAATTGTAACATCACCAAACAAGACCAAAATCAGACCGAAGGTAACAGATAAAATTGACGAGTTCAACCAAAATGCTATCAGGCAAAAAGTGCATCAGTTTTGGCACAACCGTGAAATCCCGACTTTAAATAAAATATTAACAGTAATAAACGAAGATGACAGTTTACCGAATTTTTCAAAAATGTCCTTGTACAGAATTCTAAAACATCTAAATTTCGAGTATGTTCGTAAGTCTCGGAATAGCGCGTTAATTGAACGTAATGATATTGTCTGTTGGCGTCGAAGATATTTAGAAACTATTAAGCATTACCGTGGGTTAGGTAGACCAATATATTACTTAGATGAGACATGGGTAAACGCAGGCGAAACTACTACACAAACATGGGTGGACAAAACAGTCAAATCGACAAGGGACGCATTTCTTCGGGGCCTTTCAACTGGACAAAAGGAACCGTCTGGTAAGGGGAAGCGGCTCATTGTTGTGCACATCGGGTCATCAGACGGCTTTGTTGCTGGCGGTTTATTTTGCTTCGAGTCAAAAAAACATACCCAAGATTACCATGACGAAATGAACGGTGACAATTTTTACGAGTGGTTCAAAAATATTTTACCATTATTGAACGAAAATGCCGTGATCGTCATGGATAATGCGTCTTATCATTCGGTGAAGATGGACCCATGCCCCGTCATATCCTGGAAAAAGGTAGATATTATCAACTGGCTCGAAAATAAAGGTGAGGTAGTTGATCTCACAAAAGTCAAATCTCAATTATTGGAACGTGTTCAAGAGTTAAAGCCACAGCACGATCTATATGTAATAGATGAATTAGCAAAGGCTGCCAATAAAACTGTGTTACGTTTGCCCCCGTATCATTGCGAATTAAACCCTATAGAGCTAGCGTGGGCATCTGTAAAAAAATATGTCCGTATGAATAATACGACATACAAATTAAATGATGTTCGTAAACTATTGGAGGAAGGCGTAGAACGGGTTACTCCAGATATGTGGAAAAACTTTGTTGCCCATGTAATAAAGGAAGAAGATAAATTTTGGCAAATTGATGTTATATCTGATCAACTTCTGGACGAAGAACAAGGATCACACGTCTTAACGATTACAGGTGACACAAGTTCAGACTTTGATTCCGATTAAATCATTTGACAATAAAAAACATTTATTGTAAGATGATTTAATTTGAATTTAATTTAATTTAGTTAATATTTTTTTTTAATTATGACTATGGCTTAAATTGTAACCTATAGTACGATTTTGTACATTTATATTTTTAATTATTATTTTGACTATATTACTGCAGTATTATTTATTATTTGTATTTTTATTGTTTATAAATCAATCTTACGATTTTGTACACTTATATTTTTAATTATTATTTTGACTATATTACTGCAGTATTATTTATTATTTGTATTTTTTATTGTTTATAAATCAATCGTACAATTTTGTACATTTTTAATTTATGATTTTTAATATTACTGTATTATTTGCATTTTTAATTTAATGACTTATGGAAAAAATATAATAAATGTAATATGATTTTATAACCGAAAAAAAATTGGTTTATTGCTCTCATAACAATATTAAGTGATACATCTACTTATACGCGTGAGTCCGTGATTGTGCGAGCACGTAATATTTTAATCATTTGAACCCGCTGTATACACTTATAAGCTGGCGTGAAGTGGGAATGTCACGTATTGCCGTATGCGTTCTCTCGTGATACGGTGGGGGAAATTTGGCCTCGAAACGACGGAGCGCAATCATTCGGATGCGCGAGCCGTATGCGTTCTCTCGTGGTACGGAGTATAGTTAGGTATCTTGGTTTAAACGTCGATAGACGTAGGAACTACTGGGCGCACGTTCAGACCGTGGCCGGTAAATCGGACTCTTTGTATTCGAGACTCAGAGCCGCAACCTCTGCGGACTGGGGTGTTAGGCAAGCCACTTCGAGTGTAATTTACAAGGCAGTGTTCCTGCCGCGTATTACTTACGCCTCGGAGATCTGGCGAAGTGGTCTGAGGACCAGGAAGGCCATTAGGCTCCTGGGGGGTAAACAGCGCAGGGCACTTCTGTCTATGACGGGGGCGTACAGGACCGCTTCTACGGATGCTTTACAGGTAGTTGCGGAACAGCTGCCTCTGGATCTTGAAATCGAATGGGATGCCTTGGGGAAGGATTCCAAGTCACAGCTCCGCTCCAACGAGGAGGTAAGGGAGCTTAGGGAAAAGATCTTGGATATTTGGCAGGATAGATGGGATAGGTCTGAGAAAGGCAGATGGACGTACTCCATGCTGCCGGACGTCAGGAGAAGACTCAGTCTTCCTCTTCCATTAGACCACTATACGACGCAGTTCCTGACGGGTCACGGAGACTTCAACGCGAAGTTGGACGGTTTCCGCCTGAGGGATGGCGCGTGGTGTGGCTGTGGAATCGGCGTTGAGACAGTTGAGCACGTCCTCTTTGAGTGCGCCACTCATGAGGTCGAAAGGGATAGGTTACGGCGTACCGTCTGCGGTGCAGGCGGTACATGGCCGTGTTCGACCAGTGCGTTTCTGGATACACGGTCAAATTATCAGGCTTTGAGTAGGTTTGCTAAGGTGGTCCTTAAGGCCAAGAAAGACTTGGTACAGCTCGTGTTATAAGCGCGAGGATCCCACAGGATTCTTGTTAGGTCTTAGCTTATCTCGGATAATAGGTTGGAATAAGGCCCACCGCTAGCCGGCGTGGGGCTAAAATAGCGGGAGAACTTATTTCGGGTTGACCAACCGACGTCAACTTAAAACACAGTCGGTGCCACGGGAGCGGGGAGCCCCACTGTTTCGCCGGACCGGCATGCCACACTCCGGACACAGTGCCCCGCAAGGTTGAGGAGCCTACCTCGGCTGAAACGTGGTGGTTGTGGGACAGGCGCTAGATAGTGGAATCTATACCATCTCACCCGGAGGGGGACTGGGACCCGAACGGCGATCGCCGTCCCGGTCCAAAAATAGGGTACGGCCTTCTGTGGTCGGTGCTGGTGGTCCGTAGACGACCCGTGACTCGCTCACGTGCGACGACGTCCCTTGAGTAGCGCCTAGCGCTAAGAGAAGGTACGTTCGTGGAACTGGCTCAGGCCAGTCGAAACCTGGGAGTATTCTCGTGTCCCTATCTACTATCCTGCGAAAGACCTGGCACCTCCTCGTGGTGCAGGATGGGCAACGTGGGCACCTGCCCACGGCTAAGATCGGGTCAAAAGGAAGCCACGAGATACGTGCGGCGGCCAGCACCCGCCGCATGTGGAGTGTGGCTTCCAATGGGGAAATTTCGGTGGGCTCGGCGCTGACTTTTCCAAGTACCAGAGACGAGTGCTGATGGGCCCAGCACTCGGAGGTCTTGCACGGCCCCGGCGGGCTGAGATTAGGTTCTTGGTCAGACGTTAGAGGGCCAATGGTGCGTGCGAGCGTGAGGTCTGAAGGCGACTGCGCGCGCGTATCCAGGTGGTCACACGGCTATTTATCTAGCCTAGCCTAGCGGAAAGGGCGAAGGTCTGACAGCGTTGTCGGGCCAGACAACTCCTAAGCCCGGATTCTGGATTCTGCACAGAAACCCCCGGGAAGGTGGGATCTCCCGGGTGTAAAACTCCTTGCTACGGTCGGAGGGGCGTAACGACGTAGTGGACAGTTTAGATCGACCCCATCTCGTGGGACATATATGGAAGAAAAACTAAAACATAAAACACAAATGGATAAGGAAGATACGGACAAAAATGAGGAGGGACCATTGGTAGAGAGGGAGTTGTCGACTCCCCGGCCGACAAAGAGGATGAGGACGGACGATGGCTCCGATCCAGAGACATGGAGGGCGGCGGCAGCTAGAGTCCTAGACTCCGCGGAACTGTTGGATAAAACCAGCAGTTTCGGCCAACGCTTCCGGAATCTTTCGGATAGGATGCTGGAAGCCATCCTCACGATGAAGACGGAGAGGGCTAGGATGACGAAAGCTGCGTCGGAGCAATTCGACCAGTTTCGTCTGGAGATGGTTAGGCTGGCTGACGAGCTGATTTTCAATCAGGTGCTGTTGGCGGGTCGACTCGTCGAAAGACGAAAATTCGTCACCGAGCCCAGGGCAAATCCAGTGCCGGGACCGCTATTTAGGAGTCCGGAGGTAATGCCAGTCGGGGAGAAATCCCCGGGTGGTAGGACTCTGGATGTCGAGATGGCGGAGGTAGGAGGAACAATTGGGGGAATGAAGGCTGGAAAGAAAAGGAAAAAGAAAAAGAAGAAAAGGGCGCTAGAGAAGTCAGAGGGGGTAGCCGGTGCTGTTGTACCGGGTAAAGCCGTGGCAGGGGACAGTGCGGTGATCGAGAGATTGCCGCCTGACCCACGTGCCATAAGCGTGCGGTGGAAGTCGGCGGAGACGCTGAAAGAAACCGCCGCGGCAAGCGGTCCCGAGAAACAGGCCGGAGGGGTCCCCACATGGGCCGAGGTGGTAAAGAAGAAGGGAAAAAAGAGGAAGAACCCCAAAAGGACAGAGATGGACCTGATCGCCGAAGCGGTCGGGACCAGGGCAAGGCCTGAAGGATTCGTTTTCCGTGCGGCGACGTCTGAAGCTAGGGAGGGTGAGGACCCGGTCGTGGCGAAATCCGCGGCACGTGGTCAGCACCTGAGGGAGCTTTGGAGGGCGCTCGACATGGGGGACAAGCATCCCAGGTTTGCCAAGATCGTAGACAGGGGGAAAGGAGAATATTACGTTGTACCGGACAACGCCGAGACGCGGGAGGCTCTGCAGAGAGCTGACCTCAACGTCCGGAAGGCGGGTGGTAGAAACCCGCGTATAATGATATACGGGGTCGGCGACGAGGTTGAGATGGCCGATGTTGCCCGGCTGGTGGAAATACAGAACTTAGGTTCTGTGGATCTGCCGGGCGGGTGGCACGGCTCGTTGAAGCTCGTCCCGGAAAAATGTAGGGTGACGAGACGGGGACGTAACATCTGTTTCGAGACGACTCCGGAGACAGCGGAAAGGATTGTGGGTCGATCGCTGTGCGTGGGCTTGCTGGCCTGTCGTGTGGGCCCCTTCGTGAGCGTCCTCCAGTGCCACAGATAAGCGTAAGGAGAAAGTCAATACATGGAGACGGTTCGTTACTGAGGAGGGAAACCGTCTCCCATGGGGGTCCGCGTACCGATGGTGTAAGGAAGGCATGAACACCGACGTCCGAGGTGTGTTAGTAACTCTCCGAAAGGAGAGCGGCGAGTACACCGAGGGGTCGGTGGACACGGCGGAATTACTGTTGGAAGCCCTGGTCCCGGCGGATGGTAACGAAGGGGAAACCGATATGCACAAACGACTCCGAGTGGAAACGGGCGTGCATGTGGGGGAAACCGGAGTGTCATTCGCTGGGTTCGAGGTGGAAGACAACCGGATGGTCGAATTCTCGCCGGAGGAGGTGAAACTGGCGATTTGGAGAATGGGACGGGACAAGGCACCCGGGGAAGATGGTATAACAGCCAGAATCCTTCGGGTGGCGTTCCCAGTGATCGAGGAAATAGTGACCACTCTTTTCAACGAGTGTTGGAGAGAGCTACTTTCCCGAAAGGCTGGAAGATAAGTGTGGTAGTCCCTCTATTGAAAAGTCATGACAAGGATAGGTCTGATCCGAAGTCGTATCGCCCGATCAGTCTACTCCCGGTGCTGACAAAGGCCCTGGAGTACCTGATATGCGTGCGACTGAGGCGTGAGATCGGTCCGAGGATGAGTGATAATCAATACGGTTTCACGGAAGGAAGATCCACGACCGATGCAATATTGAGAGTAAGGGAATGGACCGAAAGCCGGGCGGAGAAGTACGTGCTCGGGGTGTTCTTGGACATCTCGGGCGCGTTTGACAACGCCTGGTGGCCGGCAATATTGCATCATATGAAGAGACTGGGTGCTAGCTCCAGACTAATACACATTACGAGGGATTACTTGGTGGGCCGGTTAGCCACAGTCAGAGCGCCGAAGGTAGAGGCGAGACGAGTTCTGTCCAAGGGTTGCCCTCAAGGCTCGCAATATGGTCCGGAACTCTGGAAGGTGGTGATGGATTCTTTATTGAATTCTGACACGCCGGAAGGAGAACTGACCATCGGCTATGCGGATGACGCGTTGCTAGTCGTGACCGGTGAGTCACGGGCCGAGGTGATCCGGAAGGCAGAACATCGGTTAGAAAAGGCTGCAGAGTGGGCTAGGGAAATGAAGCTTACCTTTTCGAGCACAAAGACGAAAGTCATGTGTTTGAAGGGTAGGCTGGTCCCCCCTTGCACGGTAAGAATGGGGGGAGCCCGTCTGCAAGAAGTGACCGAGGTCAAGTATCTGGGGATTACGTTGGACGATAGGTGGAGCTACGCTAGCCACGTAAAGCGGTTCGCGGATGGGGCAGCGCCCATGTTTCAGAGACTGCGGCGAATCGTTGGTGCCTCCTGGGGCCTTAGTGCGCGTACGGCCGGTATGATATACCTCGGTGTATTTGTACCCCGTATGGCGTACGGGTCCGCAGTTTGGGGTGCGACGGCGTCGCAGACGAAGATGAAAGTCTTACTTTTGAAGGCACAGCGGAAGGCGCTTATCGCGACGACGGGTGCGTATGGTACGACGAGTACGGACGCCCTCCCGGTACTCGCGGGGGTCCTTCCGCTGGATCTCGAAGTGAGAAGGCAATATCTCATCGCGACGGGGAGGGGAAACGGGCTTGGAGATACTGGCCCGTACCGAAAAAGGGAAAACCCGAATGTCCTGCCAGTTATCGTCCGATTTCGATCGCGTCAATAGCTGTCAGGCATTACCATAGGATTCTTGCCCAAAGACTGGAGAAATTGTCCTTGGTCGACGCACGACAACGTGGAATTTATGTTTTCTTGAAAACACGTACCACCCATCCGCGCGACTCCTCATCGACGGTGCTACGCGACCGAGCCTCATTTCGTTAATTTTTTTTCTGTATGTACATATATTCTGTTGATATACGCGTCGTATCGAAATAAAATTTCATTATCAAATTATTGGATTCGTGTAACAGGAAAAAAATTGAAAATGAGCGACATAGAAGAAGAAATTGCTCACGACACTGTTCCAGACACAACGGTGAGTATGAATACGAATCAAATGATACGCGCGCCCAGAAACCAAAAACTATATATCCTAACAGATCCTACATATACACATTATTATTGCCGTCAACAAATATAATACATATTAATATATTATATTATATTATATATATTATAATACATGTATAGTATAATATTGACCTAACAAATTTTTCAGCCGAGAGGACGTGTGAAAAAGTTTATGCTTGAAATGGAAACAGAAAAGAATGTGGTGGTCCAGGAACGACGTGAACAATTTTTCAAACAAATACAAATAATTTTATGTACGTATATTTATATGAAACTTCCTTGATACACAGCTCCAGAAACAGTGTACGCTGCAAAGAAAATAGATTTAGACGTGACGGCAGCAACAAAAGTGCATTACCAGCCACTAAAATTGAGGCCGCAACAACTGGATAGAATGCTCCCGACGAGGGGGCCGGAATTTGTTGGTCCGGACGACCGTTCGTGGAGGGATCCGGTATCGTTGACTGGCACGCCAACGGACATCGACATTCGTAAGTAAAATAGAATTAAATAATCTAATGACATTAAATATATCGATTTAAAATTGTTTACAGCCTATCGGACGAAACCGTGGCAGGCAGATACCGAGGCAGTTAAAACGGGGTTATGTATATCCAACTAGTACGTTAACAATAATATAATTATAATAATATTACCATCTATATTTCTATACGCAATTGACAATCCAATTCATTTGTACGTTTCCAGGCCCGGAAAGACCGTCACCACCACCACCGCCTACGCCGGCCATACGACGAAAAGCATTCAAAAAAGAAGAAATAGAAGTATTAAAACATCTTACAGCGACAGACTCCGAGAGACTGAAAACATCGGAAAGAATAGAATTTTTAATAACAATGCCGCCGTTCGCCGGCAATGAGCGAACGGTATCGTCAATACGCACAAAGATATGGGATATAAGAAAGGGAAAAGTTTAAAGATTATTGTATATACGAGTAGGATAAATATTAAAAAAAAAAAATGTTAAACGACTTGTGGATTAGACCTACTGGGGACACCACGTAAAAAAAAATGCGCTCATTTCTGTACCTCAAGGGTAGCGTGGAAAGCAGATTACGTATTGAAACGATTAAAAAACTTGAACGACCTAACTAGAAATCTAAAAACAATATTTTTTTTTTTGCTGGAAAAAATTTTCGACCCTCGTGACTCGCGAACCGTTGGAGATAAGTGAAAACTTCAAAGGACCAAAAACGATCCCCGTCCCCGAATTTCTCAGATTCCAGAGTACGGAGTCCAAAATCCATGAAAAACAATTTTTTTTAGGCCCCGCCCCCGAATTTCAAAAATTCATAACTCCGCCCCTATTCATAACTAAGAGACCGGACCGACGGCGTTACGTTTCTCGTGCGCTCCGCTATGGGATTCCGTAAAAAAATATCTAACCCCTCCCCTATTTTCCTATGAATCGACAAAACTGGTACCGTTGAACGCGTCGGAACACCCCGGATCTGATTCCGCAGACCCCGTGTCGTTAGAACCCCCGCCTCCAGAGTTATAACCGAATCCCTTCGCAGGGATTTTACCACCCCCGTGAGGCGGGTCGTCGGATAGTGCTCTTCGAGACGAATCTATCGGTCCTTGTTTGGAGGTTCTACGATAAAAACTCGCGGAGTTATCACGGTTCGAAAAGAAATTGGTGGGGGGTCACTTTTAGTATGTTAAGGCGGGTTCACACGTGTCAGTTAAAATGTTCATTATGACTGATTCATCAAAATTGAACAAGTTATGAACGTGTGAACACTTGTTTCAGCCGGACTGAATCATTAATTTTTGTTTTCAGTCATTTAGAAACTATTTCTACTTTGTGTCATTTATAATGATCAGTATCGCGGCATGGAAAGCGACTGAAACGTGTGAACTCAAGCCGATGTCGATAGTTCATTAATTTTATATATTCTCATTTTTATTTATTTGTGTATAAATTGTAACTAAATTATAAAATTACGTTCCTACAATACATTCTACTCAACTTTGAAGTTCATTTGATATTTGACCACATATTAACCTAATATTAGATCGTACTAAAGATTTTTGTGAATTTGCCATCGAAAAAAATTATAATTAGGTTACAATTAGGCGTAGGTATTGGCAAAAGAGACGTGTATACACAAGAAGGATAAACACTAATAATATGTACTATCAATAATGATGGGTACTATGAATGTACAGTTTTTGATTTCATTTATAATGAACTGTGTGAACAATTTGTTCAATGAAAGCATCATCAGTACAAATGAAACAGTCATAATGAACATTTTAACTGACACGTGTGAACCCGCCTTTTACACTGTGCCGCGTAATACACTAATACGTTGGTCCGGGGTCCAACCCAACCCAACAAACTTTTTTTTCAAACGCAAATATCTCGGCAACCGTTATAGATACGGACTTGGGGCCTATTACGGAATCTATGGAAAATATAGTGGGCTATCCGAATCCGCCATCGGATCGTACCTATACCCTATGGAAGCCGAGATATCACCCCAGAGGTGAAAAATGCCTTTTTTTGGTTCCGAACCGATAACACCGGAACCAAATGAGCTGACTGCGAAAGCTCGACGTGAGTCGACGCGTCTCGACCTAGATGACCCAACCCAGGGAGTCATGACCCGACCGAGATATATATATGTAATATTAATATCCGTAATATTATTGTAATCGTTACCGTTTCCACTATACTTCGACACAAACCGGTTTTTCATTATTATGAATAATACTATTATACGTTTTTCTTTTGTCGTTGTCGTCGTCGTCTTCGTGCTCGCACCATACCCGTGTTATTTTTTGTTTATTACCTTTTTTTGTATTTGTTACCGACCGTTACCTACCATCACCTCTGTCGACCATCATCGCTGTCGACCACCGTTCGTACCACCTTTACCGTCGTTGCAATCACCGTCTTTACCATTGATCACCGTCACTACCGTCGTCGTCGTCTTCAAACCAACAGCACCACGGTTTTTATTAAAAATTGTTTTTTTTATTGCATGTTATTTGTTATTATACATTGCTTATTAGCGTTCCTAGGCTGGCCAGCACTTGAATATTATTATTTTATGATCATTATTATATGCAATTGTTATCAATAGTAATGTGTTAATACTGCAAATTAGTAGTTAATTATTTTGTTTTTTTTACTTCTACTTTCTTTTTCGATTTCCAATTATTAATTTTTATACAGTCCATTATTTTACACTTTGTGTTACAATCCCAAACAGATATTAAATATGATATTCGGTATAATATGTACATAAATAAGACAACTTTGTCAATATTCGAGTAAGAAAAAAGAATTATAAATATAATATATAATTTAATTAATACAAAACAAGAATTTTTAATTGCTATTCGATACTTTATTCGATTGAAACTTGATTTGTTTTACTTTTGTATTGTATTGTACAACGTATCGAGAAAAAAAATGTGTATGGAAAATGCCTATAACACACCAAAAGCTGAAAATCGAAGACGTACAAAAATTATGATTATTTTAGGGGCGCTAAGTTCCTAAATACGATTCTGCTAATCATAATTCTAAAAGAAAATGTAATGAAAACCAACGAAATGCCCTGTCCAATCCCGCAGATGAAACCACGAGGTATTTTAAAAGAAAAACGAGATAGCATTTTAGAAAAATTTTCAAGAGCTCTACCTAACAAAAGGAAATTTTTGACGTGTAAACATCTATTACGGTGGTATGAGAGTAAATCTCGGGAAATGGGACGAAAACGTGTAAGTTGTTGTCATGACAACTAATAATAATATTTATTAATATTAATAATATTAATTAATTTACACACGTTATTAATAATATTAATTAATTTACGCGCAATTATAAATTGCGTGTAATGTGTAAGCTGTTGACATGACAACTAATAATAATATTTGTTATCGAAATTACTTTGAATAAAGATGCCAATGTTCACAAATCCCAATCACAATTCCTTTCCATTTTTACCGCTCGCGCGACGTTTACACATCAATGTCTCGAGTACTACTAGCAGACTCGTTCTTTTTGGCATAATATTCCAAATATTATAATGCTGAAATTCAATTGTAAATATGTTTTTCCGAAATGTTTTTGTTTAGAAAGATAATAAAATATGTTTACGTAAAACAATAATATTATAAAAACTCCAAAATAAGAGACACCGAGAGTTTTATCGGATTACCAAAGATTTTTGAATTCTTGCTCATGAACCTATAGTACCTATATTTTACGCGAACAATAAGACGGATCAACGTGGAAAATTAAAATACGTTATTAAAAAACGATTAGTCAATATTTATTTTTGTTTTTCGTCGTATTTATTAGGTAAAATTATAATAGGAAAACGCATATTACACGTTAAAAATTATAATGTACGAGGTGGTATGATGCGTTTATTTAAAGACAGTGTGCAAAATATAAAAATCCGTTTTTCTCAAAAACAACGTTCTATTGCAGTGATTTACGACGACATTTTTTAGCTTATATAAAATAAGGGCAGTAGTACCTATAAAATATTGTTATATACTTACGAGTAAAACAGAAAATAATATTTTACGTGTTAAGAAGGGGCGAGTGAATTAATTTTCGTTTTAAATCATGTTCTTTTACGTTTTCTACCCCCGTCGTCCCCTTTCATCCGGTAGGTATGCGGCGCGCGCCGCCGATACGATGTATCGTCTCGAATGCATTTTACTGGACGCGTATGACGAACACAGTCATCAATGTGTACATTGTTGTATCGCGGGGACGACGTGTGCGCTCCGGTCCGGTGTGTGTACGACGGTCTCCTGCTCAATTGGACGCGCTCACTGCACGGCCATCAGAGTTCGCCTCAGATCGCGTGTGCGATGAGCGCGCGTCGATCATTTATACCGCCGTCTCCGGCGTCAGTCGCCTGAAGTCTGGTATACCGTGGTGTACTGTGTCACGCCGTGTCCTCGCGTTTTATTTCGCCGATATCTTCGTCGTCGTTATATAATAAAAATTATTTGTTTCGAAAAAATTATTATTATTTTTTTTTTTAACGAAACGGCTCTGCGTTGACCGCCAAATAAAAACGACCGCAGTCATCATTCCGGTGAACGATAAAGTTATCGCTGGCAAAAGGGTGTTGTCGTCTTCCCCCGAAGCCGACAACAACAAGATGACGAGGCCGACTTCTGCTGGCGGCAAACCATC
Organism: Slavum lentiscoides; assembly: GCA_032441835.1. Lineage (NCBI taxonomy): Eukaryota > Metazoa > Arthropoda > Insecta > Hemiptera > Aphididae > Slavum > Slavum lentiscoides. The sequence continues at coordinate 9,328,936 of CM063720.1, read as the reverse complement.
GGCCGCAGCTAACAATGAAGGTAATGTAAATAACAATAATATCAATTACGTTTTTATTTTTATTTTTTTCGTGTAATTAAAAAATTGTTTTCAATATCCTACCTAGGAAGGAGTAGCGAAAATAATCGATTATTATAATATTTATAAATAACGAATAGCCCTATGCTGCTCACGCCGAGCAACGTTTTAAATAATTTAAAAAACATTTTTTTTTTCGCCGATTAAAAAGAGAACGCGCCGACAATGGTTTTTTAAATAATAAACTAATAAGAATAATAATAATAATAATATGAATAAAAGATAAAAAAGGACACGCGAAAGAAATATAAACTATAAATTAATTAATACTCGTAAATAAAATATTTGTATATATACAACATTTATTTAATTTATTTGTATATTTATTTATAAAAATTGGTATATATATTATATATATATATATATATATATATATGTATGTGTGCGTGTGTTTTTAAATTAATTAAATATGTTTATTGTACCTTATTTTTCAATCAGAAAATTGTCGATTTGATGTAGCCTGTGGTCAAACGCCAATTTCTGCTTGTGCGAGCACCGTATCAAACATTGCATCGACACAAGGCCCCGAAACTGTGACGCCTGCTCCATTACCGAGTATGCCTTACACCAAGAAGATGATTCAGATAGTACGTGTCGTAAATATATATATAACTCTTTTTATTGTATATAATGCACATTTCCAATTTGGCCGCGCAAATTATTTTCGTGTTTAACATATCTGCTAATATTTTACATTCAAATTACGCGCATTTATTTAGTCGCGTTCAATCAACGCGTTTAATTTATTTTTTTTTTTAAGGTGGATTCGTATAATGCTCATTTCATGTCTCCGTCCACATACTACGCAACTGCGTCCGAATATACAATTGCAGACAGTCAGCATTATTATAATTCGGTAGGTAGTTTTATATATGTCCGTATACTTAATAAATTACTCGTTACTTAATTATTTCGTCACATATTTGGGCGTGTTTTATACGAGGGTTGTTTTGTTTTTTCTGCACGAATTTTTTTTATATTATTTATGTTTTACGTATTCGCATCGTATAAATAATATGTAATACTATTTAGCGTAACGTGCGTGAGTTGTGTTTTTATATTTTCATAGTCGAGCAGACGCATTAATATTTAAAAACGTTTTTTTCTTACAGGGATCATCGTCGTCGTCCGTGTTACAACAAAGTGGAGGCCATAGCGCCAATATGAATCATACGGACCTATTGTCTATATTCGAGCCTGGTTACGGTATAACGCAATCCACTGCGTAAGTGTCAATATTCATATTACTTTGTGTATATATATATATATATATATATATATATATATATATGTATGTATATAATATATATATATTCACCCGTATGGAGAAAATAGCCTATTTTGAATGATATATTCCGTTTTTAGAGACGAGTTTCCGTCGTTATTCCCTGACGTCTATTACAACAACAACCCGTCAACAGTCAACAACGCGATGATGTTTCAAAACAACGATGTCGGGCAAAATCATCAGCCATACGTGTTTGAAAACAATTCCAGTGATATCCAGTGGCAACAACAATATCATCTTCAGCAACAGCAACAGCAATATAATAACACGCACGGACAAATACAACAGATCGACTCCATTCACTCAATTCGACTTGAACAACAGCAAATTCTAAAAAAAATACATCAAGAGGCGCAACGACAATTACAACAGCAAAAAACAGCAGCAGCAGCACCAGCAGTGGCAGGAACTTCAACAGTGGCACGAACAACAGCAACGGTCGCAGTGGCAGTTACAGACGCAGAATTCGGTACAGCAGCAGCAGTACCAGCCGCAGCAGGAAGACAACAATCCGTCGATGATGGGTCGAGAACAGCTGAATAATCATCATGATCAACAGCAACAGCTGGAAAGAAAACAATCGCTGCAGGAAGAACACAAACGGGAAATTCGGGAAAAAGTACAGTTGCAGAAAAAGCATCATCAATTGTTTAAGCTGGAGAAAGAACAGGAGAAAAATCTAAAAACTTTGGAGAAACTACGGAATGATCAACTGCAGCAGAATTATTGTAACGAGAAACTACGGGAGTACTGCTGGCAGCCGTGTCACAATCGGTTCGACCACCAACAAGAACAGCAGCGATACGATGTCGCGATCGGTCCTAAACCACCGCCGCCGTCGGTCCTACAACAGCTGTTGTTGTACGCCGGCAGCCGGACAGCGTTGACGAGCGGTGGCGGCAACGTGAACGCTGCACCCACGGCAGTCGACTCCGACGAATTGTTTTCGGTCGAAAACTTCGGCCACTATCCAACAACCACGAGCTCCGCCGGCACCGACACGCCGCCCGCGCCAGTTCCCCAAGCACCGCGCAACGCGTCCGGCGGCAGCGGCGATTTGTCGATTCCGCTGTTGAGCGGCGCAGATTTCCCGGCCGACTGGATCAATTGTCCGCCGGTCCTGCGCGTGCCCGACGCATTCCACAACAACGCGAGAACAATGTGGCCGCGTCCGCCGCCACCGCCGTACACCAGTCGCATCAGGAAGAACTGGCTGCGTCCACCGCCGCCACCGTATCCAACCGCGAAACGTCCCTGCTACAACAACAAACCGCCACCACCGTATCCCGGCCACAGCCAACAGAACCACCGAACGCAGAACTTTGCCACACCGCCGCCCGGTCACAGTCAACGGAATCACCGAACGCAGAACTTGGTCATGCCGCCGTCGCCCGGCCCTGCCGGCGCCGTACAAACAGTGCCCGGGTACATACCGCCGCCTCCGCCGTATCCCAGTCAAAACTCTGTCGTCAACCGCAAATCGCCGCCACTACGGTCCGCCCGACACATGCCCGGCTCTTACGTGTCTCCGACACCGTACCCGGCCCGTAATCCGAACAACAATTTCACGTCTCCATCGCTGCCGTATACCGCCGTATCACGAAATCGAAGAATCAACTACTACAACAACAACAACAACAACAACAACAACAGGCAGTCTCCGTCATTTTCCGAATCCCGTCGAGTGAACTACTACAACAACAACAACAACAACGACATGCAGCCGCCTACCATGACGCCTACACCGCCGCGGCCACCGTCCGCGTACGCTGAACGTAGCAATTTGTATACACCGATGACACAACAAAACGACCGTGTAGTAGTTCCGGTGGTAATAACTCCGCCGCCGATGTACACCGTACCGAACAACAACAGCCCGCCGAACCGCATGGCTCCTCAGCCAAACCCACCCCCGACGTTCATGTAATCCTCGAACGGCTCAACTATGTAAATACATTATATTATAATAACAACCAGTGGCGGTTTTTGGCTTTTTTTCCGTATGGGGTTTGTCCCCTGTGTATTTTATTATTTACACATTACGTATACCTACTTAATAATAAATAGTATATATACGATTGAAAAAATAATCATTTTTATAAATTATTTAACTTTGAAATAAAAACGAGTTTTCCTTTTTTCATTTTTTTTTTTTTTTTTACTAAAAATAGTACACTAATCAGGAATGGCGGGTACTAACTAGGCACTTTTTATTTGAATATTCGACAGTTACTTTTGCGGATTAAATCATATAAGCTTTTTATAATGTTCAGGAATTTTTCCAATAATATCCGTAGACACCCCCTACCCACTCCACAATAAAACCGCCACAAGGATGATTGATCACAAGGATCTTCTTATGAGTTTATACATTTTTGTCGTTCGTGACATATTAAGTAAATAATATACTCTTAATTATAATCGCAAATAAAGATATACATATATATATATATATATATATATATATATATATATATATATATATGTGTGTGTGTATTTACATATATATTATTACTTTTTATATTCTACAGGTAATTTTTTTTTTTTTAATTTTTAACTTTTTTTTGGATTTTTCATCGATTATGTACGATTTAAATATATTATTTTACTTAAAAAAAATATACATATCCTCGTTTTATCGTGCTGCATTGCACGATTTACGAAGTAAAGAACGACTGAAATACGAGTGGTTATTTTTTACATTATTATTTGTCCCCCGTTTTCCTTATTCCGTATAAAATGCAACGAGACAGACACCCGCATTTATAATCGTCAATTACGTTATTATTTATTTGTTTAATTCATGCGATTTATTTTACTAAAACCGTACACAGCTAGCATTGGTGTGTATTATAATAAACGACTGGCGTGATTACTGTTCGCATAAATATAATAGGAATACACATTCAATTTTCTAACAACAATTATATCAGTGGACACGGCAGAATGACAGGCGATCACCGAATAAAACAACTAATTTGCAACCAACAGATTTAAATATAAACGATTTCAGCAAAATCATGAAGCAAATATTTTTTTAAGCACATAACTACGGGATTCAATGGGGGGCAAGAGGATTAATTAATTGGGACGAATTTTAAAAGTCCCATCCACAAAAATGATGGTGTTTCAACATAGCACAATGTGTTTAGTGATTAATTATGAGGTTCCATCAAAAACCCTAAAAAATTTTTAAATATCACTCAAACAAAAATCGTACGACATTAACTTAGGCCTTGAATTATTCTTGTTGTAAACGTATAAAACGATTGATGAAAAATGTAAATGTTTTTCGTGAAAATTATTCAGAACATTTCATTTCGCTTCACACTGCTCGTAAACTATTTTCATTGTTCCTCTCCCATGGTTTTCACGATTTACGACGACACTTGAGTAACACACTCGTATAGGAATTTACAACAAGACACATTCCGCCATTGAGTACATAATTTTTTCAACGATTGTGGGAACAAGATTTATTATACTCATCACTATGACAAATAGCTGATAGATAATAAGTGATAACAAACAACGATGCTTTCATTTCGTACTTGTCAAAATAATAATTTTTATTCGTGATATTACGTGAACTCCGTATAGCGAGGGACAGGATGTTTATAATTTCGCGTGTTTTTTTTCTTTTTTTGTCAACTGTCTTTTAACATACTCGATTTGATTAAAATTCGTCATATAAAGTCCGTACTGAAAAAGCGAAAATTTATTTTACATGTTTGAAAATTATATTGATCAATACGAGTACAATTGATAATAATCGTGCACTTAAAAGTACATTAAAAAATCTTCAACGTCTTACTTAACGGTTCTAGAATAAAACCATATTGTATTCTCACTAAGAAAGGCGATATTATTTAATATTATTTGTCGACCTAAACCTGGCTTAAGTTTGTGCCAGGTTTTCCATTGAATAAAAAGATAATTTATATTAATGACTTCTGAATAATATGACTGTATTATTTCTGTACGTACAGAGCAGGCCCGGACTGGGCCACTGTGCTACTGTTCTACAGCACAGTAGTAGGCCGCACGCCTCAATTTTGTTGTAAAATAATTGAGTTTTTTTTTGAAAATTTTTGTAATCGATTAAACGCGTATTTTTGTGTACGTTTGTTCTGATGTATCGCAAAACATGTGATTTGTCTGCAACTCAAGTCGAGTGAATTGCGAACGAGTATTTAACAAGTTGAAAATTATTAAAAACCGCTTACGATTTTCCATTATCCAATGAAAACTCGGAAACATGCCTTCTTATGTCCGTGGAAAAAGAATTATTAGAGGAAATAGATGACTTTGATGATGTTTTAAATATAATTAAAAATGCATCTTCTCCTACAATGTCCAAGTTGTTGTCATCCTGACAAGTTTTGTATAAAATAATAAAGTAAATAGGTAATATATAAAATATGTATACAGTAATGATTTTATTACGATTTATATATATATATCCTTAATTTATAATACAACTTTCAAACAATACTTTCATGCTCACGCAAATAAATGTATTTATTTTAATTTTAATATTTAATAAAATTTATTGGTTTTTAATGAATACATAATAGCTAAGTACAGGAATAGTGTAGAGAGAAAGTAATAAGGCATAGTGTCTACATCAATTGGTTAGACGGAGACAGAAAATACGGGTGTCACGTTTTCTTAAACAGAGCACACGGAGCAACTATGCCAAAGGCACCGGGATGTTGGTTTTCGGTAAATGTAACAGATAAGAATGTACAAAGGCGAGATACAAATACGTAGTTTACTTTTGGATTATAATTTAAAACTTCGGGCGAGGAAAAAAAATTTCGGAGAGGGGGGTTTATATATAAGAAAAAAAAAAAATAAAAGGTCTTTTAAAACCGTTTTTATACCTAAATTTTTTTTTTATATTGTATCTATATGGGCCAACTGCTCACTGAGAATAGCAGGCCGGTGTCCTCCCAGTCCGGGCCTGGTACAGAGTACACAATAAGAACGCGACTACGGACGACTGACTGCGTTTTCCCGAGTCACCAATTAAGGCCCGGGGGTCACACGCACCGTACCGACGACGTACCTCCCTCGGAAACCGGTCCAATAGCCACCACTAGAGAGCCTTGATATATTATAAGAGAGTGGCCAACTCGGTGCAAGTTTTCTATTGGCTGGCTGTTGTCATAGCTTATGGACGCCATTAATCGTCCAAAATAATGTTTTCCACATATACACAAATGCTTATTTTAATTTGTCATTTCGACGTTTGTTTTTACCCGAAATTCGAAAATTAAATTCTGTTTATTCTCTTATATACTGTATTATATTCAATAATATAATATAATAAGTATGTATACCTACCAACCAATTTATTATGCCATCTACCTACGCTATTCTAATGTGTAAATTATAGTAATTTTGTTAATAAAACGTATGTAACATTACTATTTTGTGTTATTTATAAGTTATATTATTTAAATAGATATATGAAAGATATCAAATAATAATGGTTGTGCTTTTATAGCGCACAAAAATATTATCAAATAATTTAATCAAAAACTAATGTTTCTAAAATTTTACCATTTTTTCAATTTTTTCCATCCTTTAATATGCAATCTTGAATCAACCAATTTATACACAATAAAATTAAATTCTAAATTTACGAATATAAATATGGTTAGTGTTTCATGTAGAATGCCCGGGATTAAAGTGTATTGTTTACATTTTAAAAAAACGCGGGATTCGTTTGGACGATTAATGGCTGCTATCACACCCGTTGGCCACTCTCTTATATATCATGGCTCTCTAGCCACCACTCATTACCGCGACTTCATTAAAATTAAGTTAATGCCGACCAGGCCAAATATAATAATCGTCTTCTCTCTACGTTCGGCTCTCGTTATTTTTATTACATTATTTTTTGTTGAAAATCGGTTTATTTTATATATATATATATATATTTTTTTTTTCAAACGATTGTTTGAGTCGCTAGACATTTTGGTTTTCTTGTCTTTTTTTTTTTTTTTAAATTTCTAATCGGTTAATTTATTTTGGTTTGAGTTTTACGCCCGTCGGCTTTCTCCACAATACACGTAATTTGTTTAACAGTAAGAAATCGTTATTTTTTTTTTTTAAAAAAATCCTTTAACCTCCTTCACCAGTACGGTGTTATACGGGTTTTAGGTTGGCGACCCAACAATAAAAAACGGAGGCGTCAGTAACCGTAGCGTTACACCTTGTTATAACCTTTATATTATACCTGCAAAATGTAATATTAATATTACTGTATATCATAGTCCGTGGATAAAACCGAGTATGGTTGTAGAATGTAGATAATAAGAACCGTGTACATGTTAAGTGGTTACTATCCGTTATCGTAGTCGTTACCCGGTTACCGTGATAAGTAAAGTGAAAACATTAATTATTACGTAAATTTTACTAAATAAATACGCTTATCATTTTACCTATACTTTAATAATATATTTAATGCTTAATTATTTTATATTAAGTACCAACCATATTTCGATGTCTCTAATTTACAATTATTTTTACTTATTTACTGACTTTACTAACAATGCTTGAACAATGCCAGTTCATAAATTAAGCAACAAATTAAACTTAAGTCAAAGTAGCTTATTATACAGAGTGTCCCACTGGAATTTATATAGATCTTACTTACTTATATAAGTTCTATTTTCTTTTAAATTAGAAAAATTAGGAAAATTGAAATTCGTACCTACCATCATTTTCAAAATTTCGGTGGGGCACTCTGCATTTCTACAACATTTAATCCAATTCTTTTTATGCATGTTTTGGACGTTTTGGCATAAGCACTGTTTTTCTTTTTGTAGATTGAAAACATGGCTGAAATCGAAAATGGGACAAGAGCGTTTAAATTGTTTAGCTTTACCCTTTACTGCACAAAAATAGGCATATTTATATACCTACTGAGTAAATAATTGAGAAATTTGCAATGATGAAAACAAAAAACTAGTATTGTTAATGTGATTTTCGGAAATAGCCAATTTCGTTCTGATGTTTCGACACCGTTACAGGTTCCATCAGTGGCGGCTTTGAGGGTGAGGCAATAAAGGCGGCGCCTCACCTAAAATTTTGTAGTAAATAATACTCAAAAAGTACACTGCTTGGCTCGCCGATAACACACATTTCGCTAATAATTTTTAACGTATTTATGATTTTATTTGAGAAAAAATTCTCTACGAATTTTAATATGAATTATCATTTATTATATTGTATATCATTCCGTATTTATTACCAAAAATGCATAGTTCTGTCTCATTCGAATCGTCGCTTCTGTTTGTTCGTTTAAATTTGTTTACTCGTGCTTTTAATTCGAAATTTACACTAGTTAGTTAGTGATTACTGATATATGTGTGTGTGTATATATATATATATATATATATATATTATAATTATTTTTATGTTTTTAAATTCCATTATTGTGAAGTTTAATTTTTGTTTATCATGGAAGGGGGGAGTGATACATAAATCACCTCACCAAAAAAATACAACCAAAACCGCCACTAAGTCCATCATCGGAACGAAATTGGCAACATGGATATTTCCGAAAAACACATTAACAATATGAATATTGTAGTTCAATCAATGAAAATGTTAATAAAATTATAACTATTATTTATAATTATGTTTGTAAATAAATCGTTATATTTATATATATAAAAAAAAAAAACTGTACTTATTTATACATAAATTCTACTTATTCGATTTGATATAAGGCCTATATAAATTATAGTAATTTGTTTTAACTCCCAGAGCACACTCAGGTTTTTTTTTTAGGCACAGGTTTAAAAAACTACAATTAATATTTTAATTTAAAGATATTAATTGGAACAAAAATACTGGGATATTGAAACAAACAAGTGTATAAATTATTAGGGGTGCTTGAGCTTTACAGCACCCTTTCCCCCTCCTTAAGTGACCCTTGGTTTGCCCCCCATAAAGTTAAGTCAAATACGCCACTGGCTTGAAAGAAACGCGTACAAAGGAATTCCTTCCATTGATTTTGTTTAGTTTTCAAGAACGTATCGGTAATGAATTTTTTTTTATTTGAAGGAACGTCGTTGGATCATGGAATTTCGTTTTTTTTTTCGTTCCGTTTTTCTTAAATATAATTTAAAGGAGTTTTAAAATTTAGAAAGTTTTAATAATTTCTCTACCATTATACATTATACGATAATATTGACGTTTTCGACACATACAATTTAGTAGTCAGCACCCGGGTCGTTTTTCGACGAAAAATAAAATCCATTACGGTATTTATCTCGATAGAAGTTATTAATATCAAACCGATTATAAATTCCAGGTAATTAAATGGTCCGTGCTCTCCACACCGGACAAATTTCATGTTAAATAAATTACCGTTATTATTTGTAGAAAAATATTTTATTGTCGACAAGAATTTTTACTATCATCAATTCACGCGGTAGTTCATGGGAAATACCGCGGACAAAACACATTTAAATAGTTTTTGACAATAGTTGGCATGTGGGGAATTTTGTACCGCACATACGCTGATTTCTACTTCAGCCTTTAGGCCAAGTTTTAAGGTGCCTGTACACTGTAGATTTTTTTCGTAGAGTTTCTCTAGCTAGAGCTCTCTACGTTTAGTCTACGTAGTGTACACAGCACCGAGAGCACTCTAGCAGTTGCTTCTCTAAACTCTAGCTAGACTAACAAACTCTAGATAGAGTAAACAATTATAAACAGTGTACACAGAGATATGACGCCCTAGCTAGAGTAGTCTAGATCTATTCAACATGCTAAATAGACTAAATAGAGTACTAATAGAGCGCAAGTATATTTTATATTGTTTTTTGAATCTACGATGAGTGATTTTGTGTGGGACAAACAGAAAACCAGTGGCGCACACAGGATTTTTTTTCGGGGGGTTATACTTATGATAATTATTAATTTCCTAAAGAAAATTTTTATCGAAAACGCGGATCAATGTAATATCAAAACTGGCGGGTACAAGCTGGGGCTGTAAAGCAATTACCTTACATATCTCAGCCTCAGAGCCGTCCCTAGAGTTTGCGGGGCCCGGGGCATAATATTTTTCGCGGGGACTTAAAAACAATCGAAGCTCTGCTTAGTATTGTCGTAAAAATTTAATAATTCGATATTGTGTATTTTTTTTTTTTTTTGCTCATCAATATTACAGTACAATTTATATTTTAGTCCATTTTTTAATTGAGATGATAAATAAATATACCTGCAGTCATAGATGTACATTTCTTTAGTGTAAAAAATGAGTGATAAAAAACGTGCACAAGGTAACTTGTATAGCTTCTTCAGCAAAAAATCTAAATCAGAGTCTAAATCTGTAAGTACTCTAAAAATTCAAATTATCTCATTCGCATTATGTTTTTAATAAAACACAATTTTATAGGAATTGCTATAAACAGTTAAACAAATTTTTAATTTAAAATAGGTAAATTAAATTGGTAATATACCAATATAAAATATAAAAATTATATTATAAAACATTAAAACTAATAAATAATTTTTACTGGGTAAGTATTAAAAACAAAAATGATACGCTCTACCTCTACACTAGTAAGTAGTAGTCTACTAATCATGTACAAGTGTACACGGATTATAGACTGATCTAGGTAGATTAGCTCTACGTGCTCTCAGAGACTGCTCTATCTAGAGAAAATTTCTTCAAATTTCTTTATAGTGTAAACACACAGCTAGAGTAGTCTCGCTAGACAAAGTCTACTCTAGCTAGATTTTTCTCTACAGTGTACAGGCACCTTTACAGTTGCATGGTTAATCACTGATTATTATCTATCAGTGTGATGTACCAAGGCCGGTTTACACTTGTCAAAGTAGCCACGTCCGTGAATCACGAATTAGTGGCACGGATTCAACTTTGATAGTGTAAACACACCCCACGTACGTGTGACAAGCTCGTACAAGTCATTTTGTCCGATCCGTGCCGTCACGGACATGTATCAAAATTCTCGTACGTGGCAAAAACATTCTTATATTGACTAGTTATCACTGATAACATAGTTAGGTTAAGTATTCAATAAATACGTTTAAATTTATTTTATCTTTCTAAAAAACTAAATAAAACGTTAATTTATATTCATTTTTCGCATTAAATTGCATAGTAGGTACGTTTTCGCGGATTCGCATCAACTCGTTGCCGAGTCAACAAGGGGTGTAACGGCCCGACCAAGTGTCAGGCTTGCGACGTTTCCTCGGAGACACTGGCCCATATAGCACAAAGCTGCCCGCGTAAGCATGAAGGGAGGCTGGGGAGACACAACACCATCGTGTCGAGGCTCGCTAGTGACTAGTGAGAAAAGGCATAAAGTCGAAGTAGAACATACTTACAAACTGCATGACGGTAATCTGAAGCCGGACTTAGTCGTAACTATAGACGACAAAGCAAGAGGCAAGATCTCCGTCGTATGCGATGTACAAGTTGTAAGCGCGAATAATTCTCTGTCCTGGCATAAGGAAAAGGTTTGGAAGTACGGCTCACGCCGTGACCTCCGGGCTGAGATTCGAGCTAGGCACCAGTCGACCAACGTACAAACGGTCGCTGCCACGCTTACGTGGCGTGGCATTTGGGAGCAGGAGAGCTTCCGGAGACTTTCAAGCGCTTGGGTTGAGCAATCGTCTTCTCGCAGGCTTTTGCACACTTGCACTGCGGGGAACTTTGTTCAACAGGAAAACATTCAACGCAAGAACGGACAGGTTTAGGCGGATCGGAGTCGGATAAAGCTGTACCCGCCCGTCCACTAGGGAATTTAACATCTGTCTTCCCAAAAGTAAAACAGCTCCGGGTCCGGATGGGTTCCCGGCCCGACTTTGGAGACGTATCCCGGTAAAGATAGTCGCCGGCTTATTCAATCTGTTTAATGCCACCGGCAAGCTACCAGACGTGCTGCTAGCTTCACTCGCCTTCGATCGCACGACAAAAGCGTCGTCCTGCCTCTACAACCGGGGGGGCAGCTTTCCTCCCCGGGGACGTGGGTCCAGATCCGTCGTGACCGACGTAGGGCACGGTAAGGCCCGCCGGATGGATTACAATCGTCTCCGGTGTCTTCGGAATCAGACCCGTAGGATAAAGGGTTCAAGTGGCTTAACTTGTGTCTAGTGGCGCAAAAGTCAAACCGCGGCGGCTAGCACACGTAACACGCTCCGCTCGCGGGAAACTCGCGTAAGAGTCAGGCACCTTACTGGCTAGTCCTAGATCGGCCATGTGCAGCGAGGCCGGCCTCATCAGTCGGTACAGATCAGGGCGATACACCCGAGCCCTCGACGTTGCCAAACGTCAGGGGTTATTTTAAACCAACATGGACGATTATAATAACGAGCCTCGGATAGACGGTCGGACCCAAACAGTGGCGACCGTCAACCGTGTTGGTGCGGCTCCGGCCGGAGACAGTCCGGCTCCGCCCGCCTTTAAATGTCCTAAATGCGATAGAATGTTTTCCACCAAGACTGGTTTAGGTGTACACGTACGAAGTGCACATAGAGAATTTGCGAATGACAAAATTGACACAACGCGAACAAAAGCGCGTTGGTGTCGGGAGGAAATGCTTTTGGTCGCGATGTTAGAAGCCCAGGCAGTATTTGATAATATCCCCAGGATCCGCATTAACGGCCATTTGGCCGAAAGACACCCGGGACGGACTCTTGAGTCAATCAAGAGCCGTCGGAGGTCTGAAGAGCACCGTGCTATGGTACGGGATGCTCTCATCAGTCTCCAAGCACTACCGGGGTCGCCGACTACAGACACGGTTGCGAGTCCTGAGGTACAAGTATCTGCTGAAACGGTGCTAACACCGCCCACGGATAATGATGGAGAAGATATAGTACCCGCCGGTGGCCGAGTGATATTACCCGATAATCACTCGAGGGCAAGCGCGAAGATCGCTGCCCAGCAGGCAGTAGACCTGCTATCTACTGTATCCGGCCACGGAGCGCAGAAGCTCCTGGCGGCGGCGAAACTCCTAGTCGACCAAAATAGCGACCCCACAGACGCGATTACGACATGGTATCGCGAATATATGAATGAATTTAATAAGGGACGTGTAACAAAACGCGGAGCTGAGGTTCGCCCCGAGGTTGCTGGGGTTCCCCCAGCGACGAGGGACAGGGTAAAGAATCCCTCAGCCAGGCACCGCGAGACGCCGCGGGTTCTCCACGTGCGTCCTCGCAAAGCCTGCCCAAGCCGTAAAGCGTTGAAGGCCGCACTTTACCGTAAGAACGTTTCCGAGTGGAAACTTAAGCCCCAAAACGTTGTGGAGCGAGTTTTGTCAGGCGTTGACTCTGAAGCCGCAAGGCCGAAGGTCAACGAGATGCTAAATTACTGGGTACCTATTATAGAGGGTAACGATACTTCTCCCCCCCAGTGCCTGACTCAGTCACCTAAGGAGGTGCACGAACGTCGCTGCTTCGACGTACTAAGGCCGATTTCCACTAGGGAAGTTAACATCAGTCTTCCCAAAGGCAAAACAGCCCCGGGTCCGGATGGGTTCCCGGCCCGACTTTGGAGACGTATCCCGGTAAAGATAGTCGCCGGCTTATTCAACCTGTTTAACGCCACCGGCAAGCTACCAGACGTGCTGCTAGCTTCCCGGACTATATTCGTGCCGAAAAAGGGAAATCCCGAATGTCCTGCCAGCTATCGTCCGATTTCGATCGCGTCAATAGCTGTCAGGCATTACCATAGAATTCTTGCCCAAAGACTGGAGAAATTGTCCTTGGTCGACGCACGACAACGTGCTTTCCGTTGCGCGGACGGCGTGGGAGAGAATATCTTCCTCGTCGATGCGTTGCTACGGGACGCCCGTAAGTCGTGCAAGGGACTGTGTTTTGCGCTGCTCGATTTATCGAAGGCGTTCGACTCAGTCTCTCACGCGTCGATCACTGCCGCGATGCGGGGCGTTGGTCTTGACCAACGCTTCGTGGACTACATTCGCGGCATGTACGAACAATCGGGGACATTTATACAGTTCCAAGGGCAGAGCTCTCGGGCTTTGACGGTCACGAAAGGTGTGAGGCAGGGCGACCCATTGTCGCCGCTTTTATTTAATCTGGTAGTAGATACAGGTCTACAAGCAATACCGGATGAAGTGGGCTACTCCATCGGCACCGCGAAAGTGAATGCACTAGCATTTGCAGACGACGTTATCCTTGTGGCCTCAACCCCGCAGGGTCTACGTTTGTCTTGTAAAGCGTTCACTGAGCGTTTAGGAGTAGCCGGTCTAAGGCTGAACCCAGCGAAGTCTGCGACCCTCACGCTAAAGCCTTCCGGAAAGGACCGGAAACTGAAGGTCGAACGCGAAATCTACTCCCTCCAGGAAGCAGACGTACCGACGATCGATGTGACCACCCTATGGAAGTATTTAGGTGTGTGTTTCGCAGGAGGGCGCCTCGGAGAGTTTGACGACGCGGCGTATGTAACTGCTTTGGACAGGATCGGTACCTGTCCAATGAAACCGCAAATGAGGCTCGCTATAGCACGAGATCACCTGATACCAAAGTTCGTTCACGGACTGACGTTCAGCGTGGTCTCGGCGAGCAAGTTACGGGTCCTCTCACACGAGACCCGCCGCGCCGTTCGCCGATGGCTCGACCTTCCGACTTCGAGCCCCAACTCGTACATTCACTCGCCAACATCGGCGGGGGGTTTGGGCGTTCCCGACTTTGAACGATTTGTTCCTCTCAATCGCTGCAACAGGTTAGTAAGACTTGAGAACTCGCCCGTGCCTTCGGTTCGCGAAGCCTTCCGGCTCCATGGGACGGAGGCTCTCGCGCAATCGAGGCGTGCGGTCGAGAGAAACCGCCTCAAGCAAACCTACCCTCAAAGCCTTCACGCGTCCGTGGATGGATCCGAACTGAAGGGATGTTCGGGTAGCTCGGCGTCCGTGGAATGGATGAGACGTCCGGACGGTCTGACCGGCTCGGACTTCAAATCCTTTTCGCGGATTCGCATCAACGCGCTGCCGAGTCGCCAGCGAGTCAACAGGGGACGTAACGGCCCGACCAAATGTCGTGCTTGTAACGTTCCCTCGGAGACACTGGCCCATATAGCGCAAAGTTGCCCGCGTACGCATGAAGGGAGGCTGAGGAGACACAATACCATCGTGTCGAGGCTAGCTAGTGCCTTTAGTGAGAAAGGGCATAAAGTCGAAAAGGAACATCTTTACAAACTGCAAGACGGTAATCTGAAGCCAGATCTAGTCGTAACGATAGACGACAAGACAAGAGGCAGGATCTCCGTCGTATGCGATGTACAAGTTGTAAGCGCGAACAATTCTCTGTCCTGGCATAGGGAGAAGGTTCGGAAGTACGGCTCACGCCGCGACCTCCGGGCTAGGCACCAATCGGCCGACGTACAAACGGTCGCTGCCACGCTCACGTGGCGTGGCATCTGGGAGCAGGAGAGCTTCCGGAGCCTTCGGGCGCTTGGGTTGAGCAACCGTCTTCTCGCGGGCTTGTGCACACTCGCACTGCGGGGAACGTTGCTCAACTGGAAAACATTTAATGCAGGGACGGACGTATTTAGGCGGATCGGAGTCGGGTAAAGCTGTACCCGCCCGTCCGCAACACACGAACGTACTCCTCGGGCGTTCCAATTAGGTAGCGTTTCACGTGATGACCACACCCGGTTTAAACGTGCTTCTCTCCTAGGCTACCGGGGTAGAAGCTACTCGATTAACTCCTAATCCCGTCGCGCGGTTGATTACCGTGCGTCGGTGGAGTTTCGAGTAGTCTGATGAAATAGCCAAATGCCTCGTCATCTAATTAGTGACGCGCATGAATGGATTAACGAGATTCTCACTGTCCCTATCTACTATCTAGCGAAACCATAGCCGAGGCCTCCACGTGGCGCTAGATGGGCAACGCTTAAAAAGCGGCTAACATCGGCATGTACCCCCCAGTCTAATCGAAGCCCGTCGCGACCAGCTCTCGCGATGGGTGGATAGATTGAAAAAGCGAGCGTTTCGGCAGGCTCGGTGCCGATCGCTCATCGCCTACGAGTATCGTGCACGGCGGTACTCGGGGCAGTTGAGCCCGGGGCTACGGCCCCAGGACCTCGACACCGTACGCACGGCTATCCGTAGTCGTGGTACGTCTCAAACCAATGGACGAGTTCTGTTGGTAGTGCTGTCCCTCCCGCGGGACCTGTGATTGACGGTTGGGCCACCGTCGTGAGGCTGGCACGGTCACATGCGGACTTGGATTGGGTTCCTGGTCAGACGTTTAGTGGCCCGGTATGCGACCTCACTCGCGAATGTACCGGTACACCACAAAGGTTATACATCTAACCTGCCCAGCGGAAAGGGCAAAGACTATTTTCGGATAGTCGAATCCTCCTGAGCCCGGACCTAGACACGGGAAATGTTGGCACAGAGGAGGCTAAAGCGCTGTGTCCATAGGACCCCCCAGATGCCAGGGGAACATCTGGGTGTAATAACTCTTACCTTGTCAGGGAGGCGCAGTGACAAGGTTGACCAACTATTTCGTCCTCTTCTCGTGGGAACTCTATGGCTACCATCAGAAACTCGTCTCTAGGGAGCGCCAACGCGCTCCAGCCTCTGGATAACACCAAAGTGTTAAGAGTCGCGCAATTAAATGCGCAAAGAAACGGCTCGGTAAGCGACCAGATCTTACGCTACTGCCAAAACAGTAGTATCGATCTCCTCGTTCTACTCGAGCCGTACACTCTGAACGACCGTCTTGTCGGGCTCGACGTAAGCCCGCATTCGGTCATATTGAGCAAGAGCCACGTTAGGCCGGGACAAAAGCAGGCAATCCACGGCGCAGCCCTGGTACTGCTTAACCCGGAATACCGTATGCTCGCATGGAGTCACGTTGCGACGGAAAACATCGCCGCGGCGCTCGTGGAATCCGATCACTCGGACCCAATCGGGATAGTCGCGGCGTATTTTAAGTTTAACGTGGAAACCAGCGAACACGTTGCCAGTCTGGCTGGAACCCTACGGGCCATAAACAGCGGACGGGTTATCGTGTGCGCGGATACAAACGCTCGCTCGACTCTCTGGTTTTCGGACCGGGACAGCGATGGAGGCAACGCCATAGGCGCCCTCCTGGCACAATTTAACTTGTGCTGCGTAAACCGCGTAGCGGAGCGCTGCACTTTCGATGGTCCTAGGGGCTCATCCAACATCGACGCCACCTTCGTGTCGGACGACTTAGCCGCCCGCATCACGGAGTGGACCGTCGTTGCGGATGAGACTTCTAGTGACCACTGATAGTCCGATTTTGCGTGGCAGGTAAGGAAGGACCTGTCACGAGACCAAATGAAAGTCGGAGACTGGACGTTAGGAGGGCAGACTGGGGCGGATTCTCAACGGATCTTGCCAGACGTATGTCCGACCTTTCAGTCCTGTGGCGCCTGGGCGGAGTGAACGAGAAGGCGGAAGCCCTCTCCTCCTGCGTCGTTCGGGCCGCCAAAGGGAACATACCCTCGACTAGGAAAGCAGCCACGCTTCGCTGTCCATGGTGGACTGCTGAACTCGAGGCCAGTAGGCGGCGCCTGCGCGTCCTCTCACGAGCGAGACGCGCATCCGCACCTGTTCGCGCTACCGACGCAGCTTATCGTACCGCCCGGAACGCCTTCTTGCGTTCCCTGCGGGATGCCAAGCGCGCGTCGTGGAGAACATTCTGTACGAATGCTGGCACTGAGAAATGGGGCGCGTTATACCGCTGGTTAAAATCGGGCTCACGGAGCAGCGCACCGCCCTGCGCTCTTCGTCTCTCCGACGGTACCTATTCTAACACCCTTTATGACACAGCCATATTAACGCTCAACGCACTCATCCCGACTGATTTGACTGACCAACCTACGGGAGGGTCTTTGGCTTTGGGGATTGACTCGACCACTGCGGTGGGCGAACCCCCGGGTTCGCCCTCCGAGGGTGGGGTTCCATTCTGCCATACAACATGCCAGAATTGGAGAGTGTGGTTCGGAGTCTAAAAGCTCGTAAAGCGCCGGGGCAGGACCGCATATGCGCGACCATTCTGAAGAGAGCATTCCCTTTGATTGGTGGCGAGCTGCTAAGTCTTGTAAACGACTCACTGAGAACAAGTCGTTTCCCCGACGCTTGGAAGTCGGCGAAGGTCAAAGCACTGATCAAGGGCCCAAACCGGGACCCAGCAGACGTTAGGTCCTACAGACCCATCAGCCTGCTGTCGGTACTGGGGAAGACCCTTTTTTTTTTTTTTTTTTTTTTTTGTGGTACCGTGGCGCTAGGATTAGAGGGGCACTACACTCCATTGAGCCGTCCTTCCCTCTAACCTATCCACATCGTTTATTGAAAAGAAAACAAAATAAAATAAACACATCGCTTATACATATTTTAACTTACATTTACTGAAGGGCTCTATCCCTTCTAATTTCACCTTCGGTGTACAACATAAGGTCACTTAACTAAATTTCTACAAAGCTTCTCTTTGGGCTTGTCTTTCCTCCTCTTCCTTTGTCTTCAAAACATCGCCAACGAAAGCCTTCACCGCCTTCCAATTGCTCCTTGACTGTAACATTACTTGAATAATTGAATCCGCTTCGAAGTCTCCTTTTATTTTCGCTTCCAGGTCTCTTCTTTTTTGCCACCACCTATCGCATACAAATATTGTGTGTTCTGCGGTGTCAACCATTGCCTTGCAATCCACGCACTCTGGGCTAAGGCGTTTTTTGTATTTATACAAATAGGACCCGAAACACCCATGGCCAGTTAACATCTGAGTGAGATGGAAATCAGTATTTCCAAAACCTCTCGTTGTCCATTTCTCTACGTCTTTGATCAATCTGTGCGTCCATCTACCCTTTGTCGCTTGGTCCCATTCTCGTTGCCATTCTTTATATGTATTTGCCCGCTGCTCCTGTTTGCTTACCTCCTGTCCTTCTTTGATATGTACGTACATCCTCTGTCTCTCCTTAGCCAATAAATGAACCGGGATCATTCCTGCAGCCACCATTATCGCCTGTGTGGATACTGTCCTATAGGCCATGGCCACGCGTAGGGCGATTTTTCTTTGTGGCCCGAGCAGTGTGCTGACATTTTTCTCATATACGAGAGCTCCTGCCCAAATCGGTGCTCCATATAATAACTGGTTCTGAACCGTTGAAGCCATAATTTTCCTCTTGCATTGTCGGGCGCCTCGTACATTTGGTAAAATCCGCTGTAGGGCACTCGCGGTTTTCCCTGCTTTGGCTGCTGCTGCCTGGATGTGGGTACCGTACCCGAGTTTTTTGCTCAACTCTATTCCTAAGTACCTAAGACTCTCCTTTGGTTGAACTACGGTACCGTTGATTGTGAATCTTGGTTCCCTATACCCTCTTTTCTTCGTTATCATCACGCACTCAGTCTTGTCGACGGCCAAATTTAAATCATTCGCTTTCATCCAGTTAGATACCTTTTCCAGAGCCTCATTCGCTCTATCTTCCAGAATATCTGTCGTACGTCCGGTCACTATGAGCGCGACATCATCCGCGAAAGCTACAAGTCCGGCCGACGATTGTCCCGTTAATCCTAGTAGTTGTGTGTCCAAGTCAATGTGTAAGAGGTCGTCGTACATGATGTTCCACAGGGTCGGTCCTAGGATCGATCCCTGCGGCACACCACATGTTATTTTCCTCTTCTTGCCTTCGCCATAAAGTAGGTATCTGTTGTTCAAGTAGTCTCGTAAAATGTTTCTTAAGTACTCCGGGACTACTTTGTTTCGAAGTGCTTTTACTATGATAGCCCAATTTGCCGAATTGAACGCATTTGCGACATCGAGTGCCACTAGTGCGCACAGCTCTCTTCGGCGTAGTGTACCCGATGACGCTGCGTCTACTAACTCCATGGCCTTCGATATGGCGTCTATCGTAGACCTCCCTTTCCGAAAACCATATTGTCTTTCGCTCAGGCCTTTAGAAGTGGTTAGATACTGTTCTAGTCTGCCCTTGATTACTCTTTCTAAAAACTTCCCCGCTGTGTTTAAGAGGCAAATCGGTCTGTATGAATTTGGCTGATCCAGGGGTTTATTGCCTTTTCTAAGAAGAACCAATTTTGCTACTTTCCATGCTTCTGGAAAATATGCTTCTTTTAAACAAGAGTTGTAGACATTGCTGAACACCGTTGGTTTTTCCACTGCCAACTTTTTAATGATGCCGTCGGGAATGCCATCTGGGCCGGGTGCTTTTCCCAAAGGTATCCTTTTGGCGCATTCAATTATTTCTGAAGGTGTTATTTCTGGGAATGCATTCCTTTCTTGCGGCCTGTGCCATGTTATTTCCTTCTTATTGGGGAATAGTTCGTCCACTATAGCCTCCATTCGCCCTGGAACTGTGATGCCTGGTATTGGCCTCCTGCCGATTAACTTCTTCGTAACTATTTTATAGGGTAGACCCCATGGGTCTAAGTCTACCTATTTGCATAACAATTCCCAACTCTTGTTTTTGCTCCTCTCTATCTCTCTTTTGAGCTCTCTCTGTGCGTTTCTGTAATTTTGGAGCTCGGGACTATCCTGGATATTGACGCTCCTTTTGCCCGCCCGTTTTAATTTCCTACGAGCACTTAGACACATTTTTCTCAACTCTGCTATCTCCCTCGTCCACCAATGTAACGGTTTCTTTTTTCCCTTATAATTTCCTTTCGGCATGCAGTTGTTGCAAGCTTCTTCTAGATAGACCGTCAATTCCTCGGCCCCCGACCAGGCATGATTTGTCGCTGTAAGAGTGGTTCTTTCTATGAACGTCTTTAGTTTGTTTTCGTCCAATTTCCTCCAGCTCCACCTTGGTCCTGTGTATTGATGTTGTTTCTCTCCTGGGTTTGCTGCTACGTCGAATGTTATGTATTGGTGCAGGCTGAGTGACTCTTCTTCCAGGATTCTCCAATTAGCGATGCTGTTAACTAAGCTATTCGATGCAAAGGTTATATCTATGTGTGACTTAGAATTTCCCCGAACGAAAGTAGGATTGTTTCCTTTGTTACACACGGCTAAATTCAATGACGCCATCCAATCGGTGAGTAAAACGCCTCGGGCGTCTTCCTTGTTGCTGCACCAGAAACCCGATTTGGCGTTGAAATCGCCAGCGGCGATCACCGGTATTGTTGAATTCTTTATGCTCGTTTCCAGTCTGTCTAAGAAATCAGCAAACTCTATGATGCTCGAGCTAGAATGGGGTGGCCAATAGCAACTATACAGGCGAATGCCTGAGAGTTCCACCCACCTGAAGCCTCGCTCCGGTTGACCTGGGTTATCTACCGTTACTTTGTCCGTCACCGCCACCGCTGCTCTACCTGTTGAATCCGGGTACCATGCGTTGTCTTCCCCTTCGTTTCTGTTGGGCTCGCTTATCACCATCACGTTAGCATTGATTTCTTCTGCCACTTGCTTCATTAGGCCTTGTGACGCCCGCCCCGTCCCTACGTTAATTTGAAGTATCCTAATCATTGATTCAGTTCGCACTGCGGGAGTGTATCTCCCGTATGCCTCTCGTTTTTTCTGCTATAAACATTATCTCTCTTAATCTCTTGTTTGCAGTTAGCAATTAGATGTCCCATCTCCTTGCAGTTGAAACACCTTCTTCTCTCGGCCCCAGTACAATCTTTAGCGAAATGTCCTTTTTCCCTGCATTTGTTACAGGCCTGCTCGCGCGCGTCAAATTCCTTTATTCTGCACATGCCCCACCCTATCTTAATTCTTTTAGCGTTAATAAGTCTACGCCCAGCTCTCCATGGGACCCGAATGACTGCAGTTCTTAGTCCACTAATATTATCTCTTATAACGATGTTATCGATACTTTTAAGTTCATCATCAAAAGCCTCCAGTACGCCTCTAAGTTCGGATTCCTCCACCGAATCTTCAATACCCATAAAAAATAGAGGGATGGTCTGTGCAGGTCGTCTGATGTTTGTATCTCCTAACTTTACTTTAAGAAGTTCCGCTAATGAGTCTGCTTGTTCTATATTCGGAACTTCTAGTATAACATTTCCCGATTTCGCTTTTCTCGTAGTTATGTCGATCTCTAACTTTCCATCGTGAACCGTCTTTTTTACTTGTCTAACCATATCGGCGTATGTTGAATTCGCCGTAGACCGATCAAGAATGACTGCTTGCTTCCTCCTACGAGGCAGCCGTTCCATCCTAGTGGTCTCGATATTGTCATTTGAAGCTGTACTTTCTTTCGGTTTCTTCACGTTCTTTTTACGGTTCACCACCGTGAACTCTTCTCCGTATTCTTTTTCTTTTTCACATTGTTGCGTTTGCTGCTTGTTCGACTTGACTCTCCGTGAATCCTTTTGAACCAGATTAGACTCCGATTCCCACACCATTGGCCACCAGCATGGGGTGTCTGTAGAAACGTCAATAGAACCCGCCTTTCTGCTCTGATTTATCTCTGACTGAGCAATGCCGATGGGTACCTCCTCCGTCTGAGTACCTATATTTTTGGCATTTCTCCCATTTGGTGTCGAACTTTTAATCTTTAGGTATTGGTTTAGAACTATGCCTGTGTTTCTAAGTGTATCCTTTAGTTCTTTATGAACATTTTGTTTCTTTTTTGCGAAATCCACCATGGAGTTCACATATCCCCTTATCATACTTAAAAGTTCTGATTCGTCGAGGACCCCTATGTTAATTGACCTCTGGTTTCCTCGTTCTGCGCGGTCACATTCCACTTCAGTAGTGGACCCGGATTTCTCGCCGGGGGTAGAGCCCTGATTCACAGCTCTACCGACAGTCGCTTTACCAGTACCGTAACTGGCTGTAGAAGCCTGCCTCACATCTTCTACATTTATTGGGTACCCCATAGAGGAGCTACCCTCTATGGGTGATCTCGACACCCAGGACGTGCCCCCACTCCCGGCCGCCGCATCTGGGATATCCGAAGACCCAGCGGTTTGATCATTATTCTTGTCCATCATATTTATAGAAATGGCTTCGTTCCACTGACGGCGCCAGCCTCGCGCCGTCTGTCCTTTTGACCTCCGTTTGTCCTTGATCCTCCTGTACACCGGGGGTTGATCGGTCCCCCGATGGCGCGCTTGTCCGCGACCGCTTATTCGTTCAATCCCGAAGGGTATGACTTATCTCGCGGCTATCCTGCATATCTACAGGACGTTCCTCTATCCGCAACCTGAGGACGCGCCCGATGGCATGCGCATGCACACGGGAAGACCCTGGAGCGAGTAATCAACTCCAGGCTTATAACGGAGATAACTCCTAACATGACGGGAAACCAGTATGGTTTCACCGCCGGAAGATCATGTAGCGATGCTATCTGCGAACTCTTGGATCGCTCAGCGAACTCGAGGGAGAAGCATACCGTTGCAATCTTCCTAGACATCTCGGGGGCTTTCGACAACCTCAGGTGGTCGGCGCTCTCCGAGGATCTAAAAAGTCTGGGTTGTTCCCCCGCGCTGTCTGACCTCATAGACAGCTATCTGAGCAATCGGGTAGCGTCTTACACGTTGGGAGGTAGGACTGTCAGTGTTAGACTGACTCGCGGTGTTCCGCAGGGTTCCGTTCTTGGTCCCGTTCTCTGGAACGTGGCTATGGGGGGGCTTCTCCGCGGGCCATTCCCCGAATACGCGCACGTGCAGGCGTACCCCGATGACATAGCGGTCTTGGTTGGCGCGAACACTCGTGCCCAGCTACAGACTCGTGCCGCGGAAGTGCTCTGCGCGGTCCGTGCTTGGGGCGACCATCACGGCTTGTCGTTTTCGACAAGCAAATCCACGGCCGTACTAGTCCATAGTAGCCTGGTTCCCGGTTTCAATTTACAATTCGGAGTCGATAGTATAAAAACGGTGGATAATGCCAGGTATTTGGGGGTTTTAATCGACCAACACCGGACGTTTATACCCCACGTCGACTTTCTAACAAAGAAAAATATGGATTTGTTCTCTCGTCTCCGCGGAGTCATGGGCCGTGGATGGGGAATGAACCGCCAAAGCGCCATGTTATTATACCGGGCCGTATTCATACCACGTATGACTTACGCTTCGGAGATATGGTGTAGCGCGGTCTCCCGTCGCCAGCAAAGTCGGTCCTTAGGGACGATCCAGCGACGATGTCTCCTGGGTATCACATCGGCTTACCGCACCGCAGCCACGGCTGCGCTGCAGGTAATAGCTGGTGTGCCTCCTCTCGACCTGGAAATCAGTTTTCAGGCGGTGGTGCAATCCACGAGGCGTTCGGGCGTAGTTGCCGAAAAATCGCGTCTAGTTGAGCAAGGTAAGCTTGCACTCACGGAAGCGTGGCAGGATCGTTGGGACTGCGGTGAAACGGGGCGCTGGACCTTTCGATTCTTTCCCCGTATTAGTAACCGCTTGTCTATTCCCCTCTGGATTACGCACGAAACCGTCCAGTTCCTGTCTGGACACGGGGACTTCAACGGAAGTCTACATCGGCTAGGCCTCCGGGCTGATCCGACGTGTCCTTGCGGGGCGGACGAAGAAGATGCAGAACACGTCTTATTCTACTGCCCGCTGTACGTCGACCATAGATCTGAACTGGTCGCGGCGGTGAAAAACTCAGGATCGGATTGGCCTTGTGACCCGTCAGTCTTGGTCTCGTCTCGAGCGGTATATGGGACATTTGCTAGGTTCGCGAAAGCTGCGCTTGACTCGAAACGTCGCTTGCAGAACGCGCACGACTAAGTCGTCTCCCTGACTTCTTTTTCGTAGGTCAATGGCCCGACCATTAAAATGGGGTCTTGAGGGTGCATTCGGCCATCCTAACCCAAAAAAGAGCCGCAGGTTCGTGTCCTACCACGTCGGGTTCCCCGGAGCGGATCCTAAGCATCGCGAGTCAGTCGGTTCCCGACCAGACAAAAAGCGCGCATGAAATCGTGCCCCGTTCGATCCACGGATGTTTCGCGAACGGCTGCACGATCCGCATGATCGCAGCTTAGATACCCCGTCTAAGAGACGCTGGGCGGGTATTACAATAGCGCGTCAGCCTTATATCTCGGACTCGGGTGGGGTTCTGGGAGAAATAGGTGACTTCTGTGGATTTAGGACAACACCCCTTGTACCTTATCGACTGCGGACCGCGTGCGATCGAGTCCGTTGAAGTAAAAAATCGCAGGCCAGCGACCTAACGCCGGTTCGTGACCGTAATAAACGCAATAGCGAGCGCTGTTGTGGGCACACCGCCGGCCCATTCGCGTACGAAACAGTGCGGAAGCCTTATGGCGCAAAATGTCCCATCGGTGACCAACCGATACCGCGGGCGAGGGAAGGAGCCTGGACATACGTCCACTCCCTCGGGCGGCTATGCCGTTGGGTTGGATTCGCGGTGGCTGTCCTCTGGACTGTGTGGTAATCGGGTACGCGACCCAGGCATCAGCCCGCGTGCAGGCCGAGGGACAGTTCGCGGAGCATGCCGGGTGGAGACCGGGCGCCGTCCCGACCTCCGTCTGCTTCCTGTGAAAGACTTGGAATATATCCCCGTGTGTTGATGCCGCTATACCGGCATAGACAATTACCGGAGGGTTTAGGGCGGGCCCAAACCCCATCTAATCGGTTTGATAGTTGCCGGTCCCACCGTGGGCTCCTGGTTGGTGCGCGACAACCAGCTAGGAAATATGGTACGGCCCGCGGCCGATTGGCACATGAGATGCTGCGGAACTTCACTGAGCTCTATTGTCCGCGTTCCGCCGCTGGTGGTTCGGCATAACGACACTTGGCTGCTCGACGGCACGGCGTCGCGGCCTGCCGCGCCGTCGTACGCCGATTGCCATGTTCCGAGGCGTATACGTGAAAATATTCCAGCGGAATAAAAACGGTACCCTTGTGTACGGACTCGCTCCGGCTTCCCGGGAATCTCACTGTCCCTATCTACTATCCTGCGAAAGACCTGGCACCTCCTCGTGGTGCAGGATGGGCAACGTGGGCACCAGCTCACGGCTAAGATCGGGTCAAAAGGAAGCCATGAGATACGTGCAGCGGCCAGCACCCGCCACATGTGGAGTATGGCTTCCAACAAGGAAATTTCGGTGGGCTCGGCGCTGACTTTTCCAAGTACCAGAGACGGGTGCTGATGGGCCCAGCACACGAAGGTCTTGCACGGCCCCGGCGGGCTGAGATTAGGTTCTTGGTCAGACGTTAGAGGGCCAATGGTGCGTGTGAGCGGGAGGTCTGAAGGCGACCGCGCGCGCGTATCCAGGTGGTCACACGGCTATTTATCTAGCCTAGCCTAGCGGAAAGGGCGAAGGTCTGACAGCGTTGTCGGGCCAGACAACTCCTAAGCCCGGATTCTGGTTGCGGGAAACAGGTTGGCACTGAGGAGTCCAAAGGCAGTGTGTACAGAAACCCCCGGGAAGGTGGGATCTCCCGGGTGTAAAATTCCTTGCTACGGACGGAGGGGCGTAACGACGTAGTGGACAGTTTAGATCGACCCCGAATCGTGGGAACTATATGGAAGGAAAAATAAAACAAAAAACACAAATGGATAAGGAAGATACGGACAAAAATGAGGAGGGACCATTGGTGGAGAGGGAGATGTCGACTCCCCGACCGTCGAATTCGAGTTCTCCCTTCTCTCTTTTTTCAACTCCCCAACCCCATTTTCCTCCTCTTCCACCTCCTCCCAGATTGGATGCCGAGGCGGAGCCAGTAAAGGCTCTACCGGTCCGGCGAGTGGATTGCGCGTGGGGTGTCCCCTTGGGGGAACCGGCGACGTGCAATAAGAGAAAGCGGTCGGAGTCCATGGACTCTGTTAGGTCGGAACCTGATTTAATCAGGAAATTTTCTGAGATAGGTAATCGTTTTCTGGGCCTTGTCAGTGTGGAAAAGGAAAAGAAAAAGATTTCAAATATGGTATACGTAGATTTGTTGGGTATCAAGAGTGGGTACGATGACCTCTTTTCGATGATCATAGAGGAAAATTTTATTCTGAAGGGGCGCCTCGCGGAGGCTAGAATAGGACAGGTAACGAGAGAACCCCCGGTTAGGAGGGAGATTGTCAGGGATTTAGAGGTTAGGGAAGAGAATGATACACCGGCTGTGCCTCAGAGTGTGGACGTGGTGCTGGCCGGGAAGGCGGAGAAAGAGGGAAAGGGGAATAAACGGAAAAGGAAGGTCAAGGTCAGATTCGGCTTGGTGGGGACAGGGAGTGGTGTTGCTGCCGTGGACCGTGAATGAAAGAAAATTTTTACTGTTTTAGACTCGAATATTATGAAAACATAATGTATTATACTAAATAACATGAATAATAAGACAATATAAATAGTAATATCAATAATCAATATATCAAGACCCGAGACCAACAACACAACTATTACACAACTCGTGTACTCAGCGAATAATCGGCAATTCTTGAAAGCCGGGTACACACCGGAGCATTTCGGTGTAATGTAACGCCGTTATGTAACCGTAATGCTCAGGTAGTCGGGTGTGTACGGTGTTACTGTATTATTCGCGAGTGCTCGGCTCGCGACGCCGTCGATCCACCCTGATGTGGGTATTTTGATGCACATCCGGAACATCAAACGAATGTTACATTACGACACGACGCTAATGTGTACGGTAAACCTAACGTGACCATAATTTTTTTTGACTCAAAGCGGGACACCTGTACATTTTAATAGGGAAACCGTAATAATTTTTGCGTAAAATGACAACGCTAGAAAATATATAGTAAAACACAGTGCGGGACTGTCCCGCCCAAAGCGAGACGTGTGGGTCACTTTAGGTATACCTAACGTGACCATAATTTTTTTTACTCAAAGCGGGACACCTGTCAATTTTAATAGGAAAACCATAATAATTTTTGCGTAAAATAACAACACTAGAAATATAGTAAAACACAATGTAGTGTGTTTTTAATTTTATTAAATTTTTTAGAATACCGTATACCGCAAGGACCATACCAATTGGCCCGGAATGATAAGAAAACATAACCTAAAAGGAAAAAAAAAGATCAATTGTAAAATGAAAATACCAACTGATAAAACTTTAAAACATCTTCTGCACGAATTTAAATTCAAGAATTAACAACACTGGAATCACCAAAGTCCAAAATAAATAATTTACTTCTAAATCTAGACTCTAGATGATTTGTTGTTGACAGAAAAATATAACACATTTTTTTTTTATTAATAGGCCCGAACATTTTATTTTATTTTTCATGATATTAATTATCTCATTTAAAATGAATACATAAATAAATAAATTTGTTTATTTACGTAACTTTGTTTTAAAAGATTTTTATATTTCTAAGTATAAACGTTTACCGTGCATCTACCAACATATTGTTTTTGGTTGTGATGAATAAATACGCACTCTTTTTTAGTGGAAAAAAACGCCGCAGATCACCTTTTTCCAAAGCGGGACATTTTTGGGTTCTTTGGGCACAGCGGGACACAAAGCTCGAAAGCGGGACTGTCCCGCCCAAAGCGAGACGTATGGTCACGTTAGGTAAACCAGATGCTCGCAGCGAATCGCCCCGATTGCTCTACCTCTACAA
This sequence comes from Slavum lentiscoides, assembly GCA_032441835.1. NCBI lineage: Eukaryota > Metazoa > Arthropoda > Insecta > Hemiptera > Aphididae > Slavum > Slavum lentiscoides. Next base: position 9,300,087 of record CM063720.1, on the reverse strand, counting down.
ACTGCAAATAACTGATGGACAGACCGGCGAACAACAGATACAGAATAGTGCTCGACCTAACACGACGTACACACTGGTCGTTTGTAAACATGTAACATACAAGCGAACATGAACTTTGTTACATTACCTACAGCGTTACATTATACCATTGATTATAATAGAATATAGTATATTCTATAATCAATGATTATACCGAAATGCTCCGGCGGCGTGTACCCGGCTTTATACTTTACGAGTTCGTGTGTGCGACGATTATGTGTTCACTCGCCGAGTTCATGGCGTTTTCCCGTCGTCGGGAACAACGCGAGTGATTCGCGCTGATAAGAAATTTAATTTTGAATTTTCCTTCAAAATAGACCAAAATAAATTATTTTATGTAGAAGCATTGGCGAATATTTTGTGATTTTAAAATATATGTAAAATGGAACGTTTGGACAATGAAATAATAATTTTGCCACATTCAAGTAGAAAAACAGTCGCTGTTGCACCAATAGTCCAATTATAAATTTAAAACTAATAAAATATAACGATAATAAATAAATAAAATACTATTTTCTTTATTAAAACCTTAAAGTGTAGTATACAATTTTAAAACGCGGGGCCAAATTATAATATACGCGCGGGGCATGGGCCCCGCCCTAGGGACGGCCCTGATGAACAGTGGCCTACGTAATCAATATTGTTTTCGTATTCACACATATTATTTTGAAAACAATTTTATTGGTTTGTTTTCGAATAACAAGGGGAAGGAGGTTCGCTCTGATAACACGGCCGAAAAATATTAATATTTTTGTTTTTTTTTTCCACTCTTGGAGAAAAACAACTCTGGAAATGTTATATATATATATATATATACACACACAAGTGGTGTCCGCGATTTTTCTCGATTGTCGTTTTGAATTTTGCACCGTGTACAGAATAACAGTGTTACACCGAATAACCGACAGCCATTTCGCGGAATACCGCGAGCGATTCGAGCTGTCGGTATTCGAGTACAGAGCGAGGCTACTGGCTGCTGAACTTAAGCGCATGGGGTTCACAACAAACACCTTGACGACGACGGCCATCAACCACATCCTCAAGACGAAGATGTTATAATTCTTCGCCAGCATCGACAAGCTGAGGAACAAACTGTTCCTCAAAGCTTAGAGGCTGGTGGACGAATTTTAATCACCGAACGCGACCTCTGACGCGGGCCGGGTGCTTGTTGTCCTTAAGACAACGAGCACGATTCTTCCATGTTGTCCGGGGATCAGAATACGGCATCAGTAAGCCCCCCGCCTGTCGTAAGAACCGATTAAAAGGACGGCCAATGGGCCGACGTCAGGGACGCCGGCGGTCGAAACCTCATGGGAGTAGACCGCCGGAAGTTTTGACCGCGACTCGGTGAAAAGCGGGTCGATGTCGGTGACATGCCCAGTGTGGCGGGGCGACAGTGAATTAGGCTCACAGGGGACACCACTCTAAAAAAAACGCGTATGTGCTGTTACCTCAGTGGTGGTCTGGAAAACGGCAACATTTTGAAATCAATACAAAGTCGTGTAATAACAAAGAGTAAAAAAATTAGAGTTATAATAATTATATTATCATTATTAATTGATGTTTAAAGCTGAGCGTCCACTGTGGCGGTCGGTCGGTCGGTCGGTCGGCGCGGCGCGGAGTGGCACCAAAACAAAACGTGTGTAAATTAATACAGATGCGTCCATTACACGCTATGTCCTACGTGAATCCGGCGAGTACGGCGAACGCATTGCGGTGCGTACGATACGACGGCCAAAACAAACAAACCTGTGATAACGTGTTGGCGCGTTTCCAACGTACGCTTTGTTTTCGTCGCCGTGCGTTCCATACGAATTACGAAGATTTTACACCTACGTTATAAAATACTTTTTATCATATATTCATAATTTTCGTATGTATATATAATATATAAAATTGTTAAATATATAAATGTTAATATAATATAAAATGTTATAATATATTTAATATATAATATAATGTACGTTTATCAGTATTTTAACGTTATTCGGTTTAAAATGTCGATTTATTATTTTCTAAATAAATAAATTCATTCATATTCCATAGACTATACAAGCACGTTTTCAAATCTCATAAACGTCACGTACCTAATTCATTAAACTTCATTGATTATAAAAGTCCTAAATTTTTATTCTTAATTTTTTGATTTTACACATTTTTTCAGTGAGAACCTTGGTTTATTTTTTACTTTGTATTCCAGTGCAGAATATTTTTCTTAAAATTTTGATTATATTACCAATAGAAACTTTTCTGACTAGCTGACATCTTCTCAGACACGTATCTTTGAATAATTTTTACGCGTCCGTGTGAATCCAGCCTTATTATAGAACTATATTAAACCTACACACCATAGGCTTATATTTTCCGTAGTAAATTGGGAAAAATATTAAAATAACGGTAATTCTGTTTTTCGTTTTTCGATATTTTGATATATACCTAATAACGTTAATACATTATTTCGTTTAATGATATATTTTAATTTGTGACAGTTTAAAATTAGTGTTTATTGTTTTCCGTTACGTTTTTTGATATATTCGTTTCAATTGATATTTTGCAATTATAACGTTATAATCAAAACGTTATTATAACACGTTTGCGAGCCCTGGTATAAAATAATATTTTTGTGTTATTGGAAAATACAAATTTACACTTTAGATTCTGAGCGGAGCAAGGAATGTATTCATTTTACAATGTTGTGTTTTTTTTTAAATATTTTAAATTTTTTTATCTCTGTACCCAAAAATACTACCAGACGGAGTGTTCCGATCTTTACGTGTCTAATACTGAATTCTTAGATTTCAAACCACTGGTTGAAAATAAAATGCTAAACTGGAGAACAACAGGAGATGGACAAACATTAGTTAAATGGAATAATATTAAAGAAGTATTAGCTTCTCATGATAAACCGCATAAAATTGAAATAAAATACAACTTAAGTGCGACCGACTATATACGAATTCCACTCATAAAAAAAAAACAAAGGTATTACAAACGTTTAGTTCCTTTTCAAGCTTATAAAAAAAAAATTAAATGTCGAAGAAAATAAAATTGAAGACTTAAAATTTCGTTGTGTAAAATGGGACTCATTCCGAAAACCTATCGTGCTTTTTATGAAAATCTCTTATTAAAAGTAAAATAAACGTAAGTAACAATTAATTTATATTTATAACTATTCTTTCTTAAAACATGGGTAGGTATTATATTATTATTATTATTATGTTAAATTGTTTTTCATTGTTTCATACATTTTATATTATTACAAAATAAACAATATATTGCCTAGGTAATTTATAATATTATAACAAGTTGTTGATTTTATAATTTGAATAAAATAATAATTATTTTAGCTTAGTTTTTTTTTTATAAAAGGTGATAAGCTAAGTTACTGAACTTAACAAAAAGAAGTAAAGAGGAAACCAGGAAAACAATTGATCAAGTATAGTAAAATCTAAGTAGTTTAACTTATATAATAATTTGCCATAAGCTAAGAAGTGACACAATTTTCAGAAAAATCGACGTAAAATTAGAATAAAAATTGTATTTTAAACTTTGTTTTGCTTCTACTGAATAGGTTAGTAAAATAGTTACTGCCTTATTCGTTGCGCAAAGCGATATACCGAGGTGGGCAAAAATCACGCAACGTTATCGCGAAAGGTCATTGTGCTACCACCTTATGACTACGACACGGAGTGTAACAAAAATATACATGCGATAAGCAGGTAATTGGAAGTCAACATTATTAGGAAGACGTCCACGTGTTCTGTAATACGTAATCAGTACGCAATCACGAGCATTAACAATGGATTTACGTTCGAAATATTCGCACGAAGAACTATCTTCCTTGTATCGGCGTATCACCGGTATGACGCCGATTATAAAACGATTTTTACTGAGTTTGAGGTGAAATTCCCAAATAGCTCTGTCCCGCGACGCGGAACAGTGTACCGACTGGTCAAAAAATTTGAAAACCATGGCTCAGTCGTTGACGAAAAGTTCTGGCCGTCTTCGAACAGCAGTAACAAACGAAAATATGATGTACGTTGCGCAGTCGTATGTCGAAAATCCGGCACAATCTACTGTACGTGTGTCTGCGGATTTAGGAATATCACGGCGTTCGATGGCACGATGGAATGATGAAAAACCTTGGGCTGGACGTGTACCGCCCACATTTACTGCAGGCGTTAAATGATCAGGACCGCCGCCTCGAATTTTGCGAGTGGTATGTGATACGCACTGAAGCTGACCCAGAATTTTTTCGTACTGTGCTTTGGAGCGACGAAGCTATTTTTAAACTAAACGGGCGTATAAACCGACATAATTGCGTTTACTGAGCGTTCGAGAACCCGGGAATCATGGTTTGGGCTGGAATTTGCGCACACACGATCGTCGGGCCGTTTTTGAAAAAGAAAAAGTAAATGGTACGACGTACTTAGTAGACATGCTGCAAGATCTCAATACTGAACTTGCAGAAAGTTTTGCACTAAAAACAAAGTTTGCAAAAACACCAGTGTTTGCCGGTCATCAAATGACATTGCAACAGTATGGCGCACCTGCGCATTTCTCAGTCCAAATACGAACGTTTCTCAATGAAAACTTTCCGGAATGGATCGGACGCCGCGGAATAGTTGACTGACCACCACGGTCGCCGGACCACCTTACGTCCTGTGATTCCGCCTTGTGGGGCATACTGAAGAACAGGGTATTCGCCCGTCCGCCGCGTTTCATCGAAATGTTGAAAGCAGTCATCACGGAAGAACTTGACGTGATCAGTGACGACAAAGCTCTTCTAGAACGCATCTGCCAAACGGTCCGAAAGCGTTGTTTAGCGTGTATTGATGAAGACGGTGGTCATTTCGAACATAAAATATAAGAATATAGTATATATTCTTATATAGTATAAATTAAGAATATAGTATAAAATAAGTTAACAACCTTTCATATTTTGCGTCATTTTTTACAAATCGGTTGCGTGACTTTTGCTCACCCCGTCACATTTCCGTCAGAGCATCTTACATCTAATTCTACAACTCACCCTTTTTTGTATTTTTAATTTAAGTATCATATATTTTTGTTTAAGTAAAATAGTGGGTAATTTAATAAAAGTAAATATAAGTAATTTCACGAAGTTATCATTAAAACTTTCATACAGTCAGTAACACTGAAAAGCTTTCTCTCTCAGGGATGGAGTGCCACACACACATCACGTGTACGGTACAGTATAGCATTGCGACATTAACGTTTTCACGAAATATCGTAATTTTCAAAATCAATATCTCGATAACCGTTATATAATAAGGGACCATTACTTCACCAAAATACACGTATTTTCATCGTTAATCTTGTAGATTTTTCCGGCGGGTGTAGCTGTAAATATTCAAAGTACTAAATACTTTTGAAAAAAAAAATATTCAGCAGGTGCGGACGATCTTTAAAATTAAAAAAATCGTAACCCCTCAGTTATTCAAATCTAAGAGACCATTCGTAAAGGGAAACGTTTCGCGTATACATGTCTAGTCGTCTCTAAACGATGGACCCTCAAATATTTAACGATACTCGAGTTACAGAGTTTTTAAATTTTAACTGTATTTGAAAGAACCACGAACTCATTCTCGTAAATAATATTTTACGCCCGTTCGCCGCGAGTCATTGAACTAAATCGAAAAAAGTAATTTTTTTGATTAAATAAAAAACATTATTTCTGTTTCAAAAAAAATTTATCAATATAAAGCGATTTTTTTATTATTAATATTATCGCGTTTTTGCGGGTAATTCATTGTTTACTCCCGTTTGTCGTAAAAGGAAAGCTGGTTCAAATTTGAAAAAATTAATTATTTACACTGCGCGTTACCATAGCGATTATTATTTGTTTATTCGATTCCACGTCAATTACAAAACATTTTTTCGCCTTACATTTTTGCTAACCTTCGTCAATGTTTCAGAGCGTTTTAAGTTTAACACAAGATCGTGAAGTCGTATGAAGTACTTCGTATTTTCGTATTACTATTAACAAGAGAGCATCGCCGTACCGCTCAAGGAATTCGGGATCAACCACCAGCTAGCTCATTTTGTAAAATCTTACGTGAAAAAGTTTGATCGTAGTGCGCGATTCAACGGATCGAACCGGTAAGAAATCCTATTTCTATTTTCGTATAAGATATCCGTAGAGTTTCAGTATTCTCCATAGGGCTTCCTCGGGCGAGCAAGGACCATATCAGTGGTCAATAATATAAGTGATAAAAGAACATTTCCCGGTGGCATATTAACATACTGCACCCTGTTTTGGACCCGGTATCAAATTGACGATTTTGATTGGTCTATTTTAAGCTTAGCGCACACGTACGGTTTCCGTGTTCGACTTCCGAATTCGGAATTCCGACTCGGAAATCCGTAAGCCCAGCGCACACGTTCTGATATTTCTATTAGGATTTCTGCCAGTACGTACGGATACGACGAGATGATGATGGGGTAATTATTTATTAAATTTTCGGATTCGCACATTTTTTGGTATATATGTATGTACGTAAAATGAAGAGCAAACGTTCACTCGACAGTAGACACAATGAAAAATACCGAATAGAAATTTCCGTCCGTGTGCGGCGTTCAACACAAAATGAAGGCGAGTGCTGCGTTCGGAATTTTGCATTCGGTTTATTTCCGTTCGGGGATTCCGAACGCACGGCATGATTTCCGAAACGAATGTTCGGAATTTTTTCCGTACTTTCGGAATTATTTCCGAACGGAAATTTTAAAAGAACGTGTGCGCTAATTTTATTTATTTCTATGAAACGCCTGCATTCGGGTGTCCGAATCGGAATTCCGTATTCGGAAATCGAACACGGAAACCGTACGTGTGCGCCCGGCCTAATGAACAATTTTTTATATTCGTATTCGTCTGTCGAAAAGTAGTTTTTACTTCGTTCTAGATCAAAATCAATATTTTAGAAGAAATTGCATTAATGAAAACGCAGTTTGTTTTCACTGTGTACATTCAGTATAAATCTAGTTTAGATAAAACTAAACTAAACCCCATATGTAAATTGAACACTGAATTATTGTTATGTATGTCGTACGAGCGTACGGGCGTCTAGATAGTAAACACACTAACTACGTTAAACACTTCACAGTCGGCTGCTACGTTGTACGTATGTGTATATCAGTAAACTTCAAATTACTATAACTTCCAAGTCTGAGCATAAAAATTTAAAGACATCATCATATTTAGTTAGAAGCACACGTATTTTGAAAAAAAAAAAATACTGCATAGGCACTAAATTAGATTTGTTCCGTACATTTTTATAATTATAGTAATTGTATACAGTACCTATTTGTTGGTGATGAAATACGACAGACGAATACGAATATAATTTTGCGACTACGTCACGTTTATATTATGTTTATAATATTCTACATCTTGTAAATGTAATCAGTAATCACCCTACACCCGCACTGGTAACGTATTATAAATGGGGCGCAACACGATTGAACACGGTACCTTTTTTTTACCTGCTTTTTGATGTCACGATTGAGCACGCTCAATATTTTTAAATATTCAAAACGTTGCCAAACTTCTTTCGTTTCGAAAAGATATACAGTAAAATTTTTATTATAATAATGTATTGGTTTTATACAATGATGTGGTTTTTTTTTTTTTTATATCTGTACCCAAAAGTCTACCTGAAGGAGTGTTCCAGTCTTTTCGTGTAGCACCTTTTCTAATAGCAAATTTCATTTAGTTGGTACTTTAAAAATGTCATTTTTTGAATTTCTTAATACATTTTTCGAGGGTCAGAAAAAACTACCAAAAAATTTCAATAAAAAACGCTAAATATACAATTTCGTCAAGATCGATTGTCGTTTATTTCTTCGTAATTTTGAAACTAATGGTCATAGAAACCTGCAATTTTCACCAAATATGTAACTCTGGACTATATTTACGAGAAAAATTTTTCTTTTGGACTATTTCTAGCAATTGTAGGTTTTAAGATATTTTATAATAAAAGAGGTAATTTTTGGTATATTACACGGAAACTCCACAAAATCTGCGAGAAATCTGATCAAATGCAATGATTTATTTAATTATTTTTATTTAATGTAGGTATTTTATTTAACATTAAATGTCCTTACGATTTTTTGGCACTAATGTGTCGGCAGCCGAAATAAAATACGAATATATGAATTTTATGTTCACCACCGCCATCTGCCGAGTTTTATTTCACGACACCGAAAAACCGGGCAGTGAGCAATCTTATAGTATTTATAATCAATGATCATACTAACAGATTAAATAGAGATTGTTGATTCACTATCGATGAAATTGTCATCGGGAAAAATTAATGACTGAAGTCTATATATACTATATAGTAACATTATTAAGGGCTTCGACGTGCGATGCGGTTATATGCGATTTTTTATATTCAATTTAAAAAGCAATTTTAATACTGACATTTCCAAGTTTCCCATAATATATCACATAAAAGTTCATGTTATAAAAATTATTAAAAACTTTTTTGATAGATAATTATTTGTAATATATAATATGGTTAGTTATGATTTGTATGTAACTGAAAAATTTAAATGTATAAAGGATAATAATTAAATACCAAATAATTTTCCTAAAACACCAATTTTGATCGGTTTTTCTAAATTTTATCAGGAAAAAATAGTTTTACAAGTGATTTATAAGAAACTTTATTTTAGGAAATAATTAGTTAAACAATAATAGTTATGCATAGAGACCGGATTTTGCATATAGTGCATGTTCATATTTTTGTAAGCAATTTCATGCAGTAAATGGGTTTTCATCAATCATACTTAAATGAATAATATTACAAATTTTTATTTTGCATATTTTGGGTACAAGTGCATATTTTAAATAAAAACGCATGTTCTTGCATATTACGTATACACTAGGTATAAATTTAAATGTTTTAATATAATTTAATGTACAATATCATTATATATACATTTTGTCCACAATACAAAAATTGAAAATATTTTTAAAAATATATTACGTTTTAAATATACGCCCATAACAAGCGTTGATGTGGAACGAAGTTTTTCTGCATACAAACATATTATCACAAACCGCCATCATAATTTAACTGAGATCAATATGGAATATATTATTGTTACTTATTGTTTTTCCAATAACGAATAAATTGTATATTTTTTCATCTTAATTCATTTTTATCATCATTATATAATATAATATTGAAGTTTTTTTTTTTTCATAATTTACGTTTTGATTTTATAATTTTACAATAAATAAACAGCTGTAATAATCAAAAATTATTTTGCATATTTTATGCTTTTTAAGTGCATATTTGAAACTTTTAAAGTGCATATTTGCATGCATATTTAAACATTTTAAATGCATATAATTCCGGTCTCTAGTTATGTATATTGTTAGCGTAGCTTCAAAATTTAAGGAAGTACATAAAAAAAAAAATCGCCCCCTTTTCTTAAAATTTCAACTCTTTTGAGCGACGTGAAAGGGTTGACTTATCACACTCAAACTTAACCAAAATTATTTATTAAATATATCGAACAAAATTAGGGGGCGAGATCAACAAATACAAAAGAAAAAAAATTGACCTCTATAGCTAAGTGCCACCCTAACTGCCGTGCGTTCGTTTCAGAATATCATCTACCGTCGTGGTCACCGCCTTCCACCGTTTCCAACGCGTTCACCTGATTCGTGGCCGTCAACAATGATTCCGATCTCCCGTAGTATGCATTTTAAACGATGTATTTCTTGCGATTCGCCAACGAATTCGACATTCGAAAGATTTATTTATACAGCGTCTTCCTTAATTATTTAGGTCCGTCACCGCGAGTCGAACGTACGACACGGCGACAACAACATCAAACGGACCAGGAGAGTTGCAGCTTAATTCCCCCGGTCGTAAGTATCCATTGTGGATTTACTTTTTTGGCGAATTACATTAACCCCTCCTAACCGTTTAAATTGTAGGCATACAAATATTGCCCTTTTTGCGAGTTCCGCGCGCAGCGGAACATGAAACAACATATACTCACAAGACACGGATCGGAATTGGTGGAGCCGGTCGAGACGTCTGCCGAGGCGATATGTCGCTTGATTACACAGTTGTCTCGGCAAAGCGTCAATTTGATGCCGTTGGAGACGCTGAAAGCGGCCATCGGGCAGTTCTGGGATGATCGGTCCATGAGGAAAGCTTTCCACGAGTAAGTTGTGATAAAAAGTTGTACCGAACTGCCGCGATCGAACTAAATCGTACTAATTTTTATCAGGGTTTCGATATTGGGTAGGATACGCGCCTACGGTGGGTCGTGGGACCTGGAAACTGTGTCAACCGATTCCGAGGAAAACCCTTTCCAGAAATGGATGAAGTCCTCGGAAACGGAGGCACTGTCTCCGCCCGCGACGCCCACACCGCCCGCAGGACCATCGCGGCGAACATCGGCCCCGGAACCGGTTGCAGCATTGCCGCCGCCACGGCCAATTATCGCCGAACAACAAGTTTCCGTTACTAGGGACGATTCCTCCAAGTAAATGAATATTTTCACAGACGCCTCGTCCGGTAATTCAGATATTAATATTTTTTAATTTCAGATCAGGCTTGAAAAAAGTTGGCCGACAGCGGGTTGCTGATGTCCGTTTCGCGGAGGCACCCTCTGCTAGAACTATTTAGAACCACTCTTGATATAACACACGTCAACCAGCCTGGTGCCAAAAGCAGTTACTTGGCCCAGGTTGGTCGTGTGTTATATTACGTGATTAATGACATGGAGAATCGTTCCAAAAATGTAAGTCACTGGAGTTGCCTTCTGACAGACCCACGACCCATCGTCGAGTTTATCCAAAAGTGAGAGTTTTACTCGAAAGTTAAATGTCATTTAACGTTAAGTGTATCATATTATAATATACCACTGTTTGTTCACAGACGTGAGGAGCTCGGCCAGACGAAAGCGACTTCGGTGAATTATTTGAAAACGCTGAGATTGTTGTTCAATTTGGTCGTGGAAGAGTATTCCGTCACGGACCCGTCGTTTCCCAAAGGATACGACGGGCAACCGAACGCCGAAACCCTACGTCAAATAAGAATGTGCCGGTTTCAGCTGGGCCACCACTATAAGCAAGCCATGAAAGGCGTGTGCCAGGAGACGTTTAACCGTAAGGCGGAGGAGGCGGGCCTCCTTCCGAACGCCTTGATTATTGACAGAGCCGTCAACGACCTTTGTGGTGAGTTGCGAGGTATCGTCGACCAATTGACGACACATTTCAACCTCACCACGGGGAAGGTGTCTGTCTCGGCAAAAGATATATCCGGGCGTCGGACGAACATGGAGGTCGGTATTTTTCGAATAATCGCGTGAGTTTCGGATTATGTAAATGTCAATATCCGTCATGTTTTTTCCAGATGGCGAGGTTATGGCGTAAACTCGGGACAACGCTTTGTTTGTCGATCGTCTGGACTGGCAAACAGAGGACTGGCGTTGTCCAACACCTAACAATAGACGAGTTTTGAGGGCCAAACCCGCGGGACAGGAGTTCGTCATCGTGGCGAGGAAACACAAGACCGGCGACAAGGAACCTGCTTCCATTGTAGTCGGTCACGAAATGTTTTCGTTGATGAAAGAGTAAACGATTTTGTTTATACCGATTATTATTCGACAATTAATGTACGATCGATTATATTAACGTTCTTTTTCCTCAGCTATTACAAATTGCGGCAGCGGGTGGAGGACCACGGCCATCGTAACTTTTTCTTATCGAACACGGGACAGCCGATAAGAAAAATATACGATGACATCAATAAAGTCCTCAGCACCAACAACGTCCTGGGAGAGAACGGCAGGCCCATCACGGTCAATGCTTCCACGTTCCGCAAGATCGCGGCGACGGCTGGCCGTGCTCTCGGCGACAACACTGGCCGAGACCTGGCACGTGCGCTGCATCATTCGGAAGCGACCGCATCCAGGCACTACGTCGTCCCAGGCCAAGAGGATGCCATCCGTCGTCATTATCTCATCCAAACGGTAGACCATACGGCCATGGTTCACCAGTTCGTGAAAGAAAAGTAATTACCATAGTCCTGAGTTCCTGACACACGTACTAGCTTCATGCGTTGATTGTATTTTTTTTCAGCTTCGAGGATTTCTTTCACGTGAACCCCATGGAGCGGTGCCCGACCAACGTCGAGCAGTGGCTTGGCGAAGTGTCGGAGCACCCAGTTTTGTTCAGTACCCCAACAGCCGAATAACCGACTGCCATTTCGCTGAATACCGCGAAAGATTTGAGCTGTCGGTATTCGAAGACAGAGCCATGCTCTTGGCTACTGAACTCAAACGAATGGGATTCACAACGAACACAGTAACAACGACGGCCATCAACCACATATTAAGGACAAAGAAATTAGAATTCTTCTCCAGCTTCGATAAGCTGAGGAACAAATTGTTTCTCAAAGCTAAGAGGCTGGTGGACGAAGTGTAATCTCTTCCACCGAACGCGACTTTTGACGCGTCCGGGTGCTCGTTGTCCTTAAGACAACGAGGACGATTCTTCCCTGTTGTTCGGGGATCAGAATACGGCATCGGTAAGCCCTGCCTTTTTTTAAACACACCCATATATATATAATAAGTTATTATATATATATATATATATATATATATATATATGTTATTATTAATTACGTTTATAAAAAAAAATAAGAGATAATGATAAAATGACAATTATTTTATCGTTTAAACGTATTATAATTAAAAAGAAAAAAATTTTATCATTCATATACGATTTTTACAGGAAATGAAGTTAACATAAAATGAAAAATGGCATACAACAAATCCTTCCCTAACATATATGTTAACTGGTTCCTCTGTCACGTTACATACATTGATGAGGGTGCCGAAACTTTTTCTAAAAAATAATATTCAGTGTTTGACTTCTGTTCGTTAATTTTTTTTTTTTTTTAACGCTAATCCCAAATTTCTGAACTCGAAATTTTTAAAACAATAATTAGCAAAAATACGACTTTAAATTCAATAATCCGTAAAAAGTTTGAACTTGTTATTCTTGATTTTTCGAATTGGCCAGATCATGATGGTTTAATGGCTACATCAAAAATTTCCCCTACGCATACAACAATTAAAATAAACACGAAGTGCTTTAGGTTTACGTAATTTTTTTAGAAAATTTACCACACGTTTTGTGAAACTAATTTCACCGGTAACTAGGTATCATTCATTATCCAACTGAAAATTCACCACTGAAATGGCTAAGAATCCATCAAGAAACATTCGAAAAATGGCCCCCGACCACGTTACAATTTATGAATTTCTGTAATTCGCAGTCCGAGACGATTGGGAAGAATGAAGAAAATTGTGATATTTTCCTCCCGTGTTCCGAGTAAAAAAAAAAAATAATAATAATTCCGAAATTCGAATTTGTTCGTGTGTTGTAAAACACGGATGTGTAACACGTGTGTGTGTGTGGTGCGCTTCATTCGGTTCGTTATAGATTACGTGCGGTGTGTGTGTCTTTAGATATTGTCGTTAAAATTATATAATAAATAGGAGATTTCGTTTAAATACAATGCGTATCTGTGTTCGACCGTATCCGGGGAGGTCGCCAACGACGTATGTTTGTAAGAAATCTTTGGGGATCGGTCGGTCGTATAACAGCGCATATGCGTTCATATTGAGAACAAAAAAAAAAAAACAAAATGTGTCACATAAAACAAATGCGACTTTGTCGTTATTTGCTTTCGTTTATTTATGGTGTACACGTTGGACGGACGACGCAGCATCGGTTAGGTACCCACACTTTTTCATCCGACGACCATTTATAATAATAACTTCGCAACAATGGCCCGGTGGACCAAAAACAAGCTAGACACACAGACACGCACACAATTCAAATATTACCACTACACAGATTCTTTTTTCACAGATGTGTTCGGTTTGCAACGGATACAAACACGCGTTACTCGTACAAAAGACGAAACGTGATGGTCAACAAAGTAGTCTCTCTTCGCTGCGACCGTATGCAGAGCGGATACAGATTTTATAACAATATTTATATTGTGTGCCCCGCTTTCAAATAATAATTCCCGGGTGCCGATCGAACGACCGGTTAAAGAATATAGTAGAACAGTGGCGTATTTTACGTGGGGGGGGGGAGAAATTAAGGAGCAGGTATACCTGCTTCCTTGGATTTTTTTTTAAACATACGTTTTCGTGTTTAAAAAAAAATTGTAAACTCTGCGGACGAGGTACTGTGACGATTGTTCACTTGATTTACTTATTATGAAATATATTTTCGAATAAATAATTGATTTAAATTTAAAATATTGTTTGAATTTCAGATTACGTCGAATGAGCTCGCAATGCTATCCATCAATAATAACGTGAAGTCGGACGTTGAGGAAACAGTCAACGAAATCGCCATAAAACCTAGGAGATTATATAATTTTGTAAACGATAAAATGGATCTATTGTAAATGTAAGGAAATTAAAAATGAATATTGTACCTACTTCCTACGCATTTCAAGTGGAGGGAGAAAAAATTTTTTTTTAGTCGCTTCTCCACCCAAAGAAATCCTAAATACGCCACTGCAATAGAGAATGAATAATAGAATACATTATATTATAACGGACCGATATAATAATATTATATTGTACGACTCTTCCTGTGCCGTTGGGACGCACACGTTTTCTGTGTTACTCCGTACCAATAATATTTTTGGAGAAATATAACCAACATAAAAACGTGAACGAAAATTCACGACTTTTCCCTTTTAAATTGAAAATCTTTTTTTTTTTTACAGATCACGAGAAATATAATAAAAACAATATATTATATTACTATAAACGCGGTATTGGCCTCGAAGGTTTTAAAAAATAACTTTGACAATAAAGTAGGAAAAAATCAAAATTCAGTTTATACGAGGTCTCTTATGAAAAACTGCATTTGAAAGTAAGAACCGCATTCAAAAAATTTGCATTGAATTTTAGAACAAAATTTCATTCGATTTAGATACCTTTTGTTGTATGCGTGAATAAGATTAAATACTGTTTACGCTTATAATTTTGAAATAGCATGCATCTGAAAATTAAATAGGTCACTGAAGCTAATAAGCTAAGACAACGAAACTAAGTAAAATGTAAAGCCTATAAAAAGTGAGTGCGCGTCAGCAGCCGCGGTGTGCGCGCGACTGTTTGACGGACGACTAATTTTTCACGCATTTAAACAAAACTGAATCATTGAGAATTTGTGTGTGCTGGCGTTTTTCTATGTCTGTACCTAGTTAATGTACACAACACTTTTTAAGTTTAATAATAGTCAATTTATCAAGTAAAAAAATGCAACACGTTAAGATTAACAACGCAATTAAAAAAACCAACTGAATTGTTCAACTTAATTTTAACATTTAACTCGTCAATTATATATATAAAACAAATATAATTTAACAATCTCGTTTAGTAGATAATAATTCGTAATAAATTGTACTTACATAAATTGTGTGTGAAATGTTAAATTTCTGGTCCCGTGTAATCACGGAAAAAAACGTTTTGATCGGTTGAGCCAGCGAAAACCTCGGGCAAATAAAATGTAAGTACACAACAAATGTCGTTAGAAACCGGATAAAAGGTAGTATAAAAATCTAACCGAAATGCATGTAGGTACATTAGTAAATAATATTGAAATATTACACGAAGCTACAATCAACACGTGCACCGGTTTGCAGTTAACAGAATTAATCCGTTGTTTATATATAAAGGGCCATAAGCGATTTTTTATTATTTATTTTTTTTTTTGGTAATAATCCAACTAGTATGATCCACACGCCCACACTGCGCCCGACCGACAAAATTTCGTGGTCTATTTAAAGTGTATGGCACTACTAAGTATATAACACGTGTATTTTATATTATAGTGCAGTTTTTTACGTACTCGACTTGTCCATGTATAATATATTAAAGACAAGAATGTAATTGTATACACGCCCGCAAGCATATTATATTATTATCATATTACGGTTTTGTTCAAAAGTCGGATTAGACGAGTTAAATTTAAACGTGGTCGGTAGTAACCACCACGAGTACTGTGTGTAAAATCATTTCGGTTGAGATTTGTACATGGTTGAATATTAAATTTTTTTTATAATTTTTTATTTTTTTTACAAAAAAAATTCCAAAGAATGAATGAATATCTAACGAAATACGTTGCCCGTATAGACTGCAAACAAAGCGAAAAATAATTATTAACTATAAATCGTAATAATTGTAACTAGGTATAACGATTGATTCGTTAAATAAATAAAATATTGTCTAATAAAAGTATTCATCATACCGATAAACCTCACAATATACAGTAAATGTTTCGTGTTTATTCTGAACACGAGACGCAGTCGACAACAACACTCCGAAGTTCAAAAATAAATTCGTCATGAAATGAATACAGTTTTATATTTTACTGCCACACAAACAACACGCGGTTTCTGGTGGCTATTTTTACATGTACACGGTAATCTATAAAGAAAAATATTCTGTTTATAGTAGCAAAATTAGGTATAGGAATAGGTACTTTATTTTGAATATAGGTACTTTTTATTTGAATAAAAAAAAAGGGTCCAAACATTTTTCCTATTGGAAATATTTAGATTTACAAACTAAAAAGTTATTTTTATCATATTGTAATTTACTGATACGAATTAAAAAAATCGACCGAAAAATTATGAATTATTATTTATTAATTTTTACATATTATACAATTGTTATAATGATTAATAGAATCGCTGCACACGTCCGCGTTATCCCTGAACGTTAATTTACGTCCTCCACCATACTTGTGTAACATACTTATTATCCAAGGCACCGCGTATTTAACAGATGGTTCGAAAGGACAATTAATTGACCACGGACGGCATTTTTTTTTTTTTTTTTTTTTTGTTTCACAATGTTAAATATAATATGAGATTTGATTGTCATTTATCATTATATTTTCTTTTTTACTAAAAACACTGTAATGTTTGCGATCACAGCTGCACTATCTACAAGTTATAAAATCTTCTAGCAATACTTCTGAAATATTTATTTTTAGATACGACTATAGGAATAGATTTATAAAAAAAAAAAAAGTGCAAATGGTAACAATTTCTATATTTGCGCGTTTTGCCAATTTTTATATAATTAAAACTATGCTAATCAACTTTTTTCCTTTCAGAATACTGGGGTTATGTGTGTCCCGATTATATGATCTAAACGGGGTTTTTTTTATTTCTCGATCTTTTCGATACTTCACCAGTCACCAACGAACAAAGTTTTGTTTTGGGACAGGACTGTTTTTATATTCATTTTCCTTCTTTCGTGTAAAAGCTTTTTTTTTAATTTAAAATACATACATTATTACAAAACAAACATAAAATAGGGCATCATGAAAGTTTTCCCTTCCAGGCAGTGTTTGGAATGGGAAGGAATGAAATGGAAGGTGAGGGAAAGAAAATTCGTATGCACTACTGTATTTATTTATATTACAAATCTGCATATATTTTACGGAATCTAATTATATATATATATATATATTGTTTTTTATATCTGACACAATAGGCAATAAAAACAAATATTAAAAATATTATACATACATACGTATATGTGTGTGTGTAAATTTGTATTTTTTTTCTCACTCTTCACACAAGTTGAACAAGTTCAACAACTGAAAGAAAACAACACCTTTCCAATACGGTCCCATTCCTTAGCTATTATCATTAATATTATTCTTTTTAACTATCCAGTTTTTTTTTTATTTCAGTAAAATGGGCCGTAATGGTAAATCAAACAAGAGAAAACCTCGTACAGCTGCAAGGTCAAGCAAATCTACTAGTACTGGTATTTTAAATTTTCAAAATAGCTGTATAAAAACGATGTCTTATGAATAATTTTCCGATATTATTTAACGTTTTAAGCGGAAATTAACGAAATTCCCGAATTATAAATTATTCGTTAAAATTGCAGTAAAATGTATTTAAGAAGTAAAGTGGTATTAATAAAAAAAAATCACTGTACAACTACTATATACTATATACCTACACTATTTTTGTGTATACAATTACGTATTAATATTGTTTTAGATGATATACTATATTTTTAAATTGCAATAGGAACGCAAAAAAATATTAAACGTTAAACTGGAAAATATTAACATTATCTTTTTTTTTTTTTGCTATAGCCACGATATGTGACCAGATGTTAAACCACACGTTCGGCCGGAGTTAAATAACGCAGGAGAACGGGACTTTTGTATATCATAATCGTATTGTATACGATTATGAATGAATATAAAAAACGATTATGAAATAAAAAAATGATTATGTATACGATATATTGTTGTTCAAGGGAAGAAACGTGTCAAGTGAATAGTGGAAAAGTCTTTAGTGGAAAAAAGTAAAAATAATCAGAATCCAACGTAAGGAGGTAAAATGGGTCTGGTGTCACACGCTGGCAAACGTGTTGGTTTTTTTTGTCACAATTCTATCGGAGTTATTTTTGAGATTTTTTTTCAACGGTATTAATACCCGTTCTATTTCTGTTTTTAACCGTCGATCATTCACCACCAGTTAAAAGTTCTTTTTTTTTATTTAATTGTCAATTCTACGACACCCTACTCACATGCGTTTTCCTTTTATACTGCGCGTATGAATTTTATTTTTCATTTTGGATTCCTCTCACGAATAATATATTTGTTGTACGCGCGATAATGACCATAGATATAATATGCGTGTTGTATCGGAGAGTAATGTGGTGGTGTTACCAACCGTTAATATTGTTAATATTCCGTATGTTTTATAATATTTTATACTTTTATATTACCGTATAATATTTATACGGTCGTGTGTGCGTAGTCGGCTCGTTCGTTTTTCTGTTACGTAAATAAAAATCGTTTTTAGCGAAAAAAAATGTTCGTTATTCGAAAAGAAATTATTCACGACACTTATCCGCTTTTGCCGTAACAATATTTATTTATTAAAAATATATTATGTGTGTTCATGTACTCGTATATAATATTATTTATCACAAAACGTTGACATTTTAAAATATAATGAATTATACTTAAAAACATATGAAGAAAATCAAGTTAAAATACTTGGTATTCACAATACACATCGTGGAATTTTTCAAATTGCACACTCGTCAACAACTTGACCAATAATTAGTCAAAATTAAATTTAGTAAAAAATAATAATTTTAATTTTTTTCATTCACTCTGTAAAAGGGTGTAGTATTAAAAATTATTTCACGACAATCAATTTATATACATTTGTGTATCCATAATGTTCGAACAAATAATGAAGAAAATCAAGTTAAATAAGTCAAGTACAAAAATTCATAATATTATGATTTACAGTTTAAAATTTAATAGTTAATAAACCATATTTTTAACTAAGCAAGTTAAAAGGTAAAATGGAAAAAAATATATTCACATGACTCTATTGAAAAAAATTTGTTAATTTTTTTGAAACATTTAGAATTCTGTTTATGGCAAGAATTCATTAATAGCCGGCCATACACGAGCGGATTTTATATGACGGATTCAGTCCGACGGCTTAAATCCGTAGGTCCTCGGTAAATATGGTCCGCGGACTAGATCCTCTGTATTACCCACTAATGTAAAAATTGAAATCCTTTGATAAAAACGGATCGGATCTTTCAAAGCACTTTGTCCGTTCATGTATGGAGTTAAATTTCCGTTGTTTTCAATTGAATTTTTGATTTGAAATCTTAAAAGACCACGGATTTTATTTAAGTGGTGTAATTAAGATAAAACGACAATTTTTCAAACGAATTTTTTTACGACGGATATCAGGAATAGGAAAAGTATGTATAAAAAAAGATTTTATGACATCAACTAATTTCTAGATGCGCATTATTTTTAATGTTCTTATTTTTGTAATCTTCCAAGCTAATTTTTCCACAGGCATTCTTTAGATTGGTAATTATCTATAAAGTCGCCTATGTGTTAAACCTACTCCACTCCACTATATTAAATTTGATATATTATATTATCAGTGAAATCCCTTTACAAAAAGTAGCTATTATGTATACAGAGGCGTCATTTGGGGGAGGGCAAGGTGTGCGGTTGCACCCCTTACTTTTTAATATAATCCGAATTGGCCTGCTTTTTGCTAATAGTACTTGATGATGAAAAAGAAGTTAACAATATCAATCTAGAAAAATCTGTAAATGTATTTGTTTTACTACTTAAAAATTGCCGGTATCCGCTTATTTAAAATATAATTTTTTTTCGAGCTTTATGCTTGTACAAGTTTTAAATATAAAATATTTTTATATGGCCTGATGAAATTTCAAAATGGCCTGCTTAAAACTTCGCACACCCGAAAAAAAACTGAAATGACGCCCCGGAATGTATATATTTAAATGTTTCATTGAGGGTAATAATAAGACATTTTTCGGCAATAAAAGACAAAATATTACACTTAACAACAATAATAGTTAACTGCGTATCTGACGTTCTTCAAAGATTCTTGAAGTCTTCTAGATTTTCATTTCTTAACTTAAATGAAATAAACGTAGAACCACCATTATTCTTCAGCCTTTGAATCCATTGCGTTTCACCCACTATCTCCTTTTTTTCTATTTTTCCCTACACATATGTATCGTCTTCTGTTAAACGTTGTTTTAATTGTTTAGCTAACACACACTAGACAAAATAACACACGCTTCCGCTAATAACGACTCCATTTTATTGAACAAAAATTATTTTTACGTGTAAACAACATCACGACTCGTGTGACGCTTTTGAAGTCACGTTCGTGAGTCATAACTGAATAAATCGTGAAACACGATCGTGTGGCTCACGCACTGTGTAAACGCGGCTTAACGCTATGATTAATTTATAACACAAATATACAAACAGAGTTGGACTAGTTCTTTGTGGTGGCCCTGGGAAAAATGTTTCTAGCGACCTCAATGACCAAAGAATTTTCGTATACAATCGATGTAATAATATAGGACCCGTTTTTTTTTTTTTGATTTTCAGCTCCTTAAACCAAAAGACACTCTTTCGATGACTTATATAACTTAACGTTCAATAATTGCTATGAATTATAATTATAAAATATAATATATATATATATATATATATAGTACAGTTACATATTTGGTGTAAATTTAAAGACTTTACGACTATTAATTTCGAAATGCCGGAGAAACACAATAATCGATTTTGACAAAATCATCGCGTTTTTGCAGTATTTAACAAATTTTTTTGGTACTTTATTGGTGGGTCACGTTAAAAAACTTTTGAGAAAGTCGAAAAATGGCCTTTCTATAAAGTATACTACGGTATCCTACGCAACAACATCAGTAAATTTCAGCAACGCCGTTAAACTTGTTTTTGTATTTTTTTTTTACATGTATATTTTTTTCTCGCCGAGTTTCTACACCCGTTTCGAGCTTGTATCCACCAACAAGTTAATAAGAATAATAAATTTCAAATAAAAATAAAAATTTCAAATTTCTTTCACGCGCACATAATAATACTGCTGTTGTTGTTTTCCCTCTATTTCTGTTACCTTTAATTCAACAGTCATCAGTCATCACATTGATATTGTATGGACCAACGTACAAATTTAAAAAATCCTGCGTGTCTGGTTATTTCCAACGTCCTCTATCACCGTTTCGCGAACCCCTATAATAATAATAAAAGGTACTCGACACCGAACTTCGCCTCGAGGGCGATGAAGAAAAAAACTCTAGGTATTCCATTTCGTCATAATAGACGTATCCAAATTAATATTATATGTATGGTATCACAGAATTTCTTTTAAAAAAAAAAAAAAAAAAAAAATTAATATCGCCAAAAGAATAGAAAAAATGCCTTTGATATCTGGCATACAACGGTTGTAGAGAAAAAAAACGGCAATTTATCACAAAATTTCCGGCATTTCTGAGATTCATAATATTTTTAAATGGGATCGCGGTCGCAGCGGCGTGGGTGAATAATGCACCGAAGAATAACGACGTCGTTGACAGTGCGAACCGAAAATCGAAATGAAAATAATAATAATAAGATAATGATGATGATAATTACAGGAGAACCTTAGTAGTACAACTGGAATGTTACAACAAATCGTTCTAATTTTTTATTTTCTCATTTCTGAAGATTTACTAAAATCGTAAATACGCCATCGACTCAAATCCAATAATACCATGCAAGAATAATGACCGTCTTCAAACAAAACGATATCGGTAAACAGTATGAATAATAATAACACGATGAAAGTTTTAACGTTTCCCAACAGTACCACCTCTCCTACTCGCCCAGCTAAAGTTCGATGACATCAAAAACACATTTATTAGGCTAGTACAGCAGTGACTTTCGACAAACCACTCGGGCGACGTTAGGAAACGGTCACGAGCACTATACTTTCTATATTATATTTCTGATTATTATTATTATTATTATTATTATTATTATTTTATACGCCTATACTTAATTATTTATTTTCGTGTTTGACGGTCGCGCTGATAATAACGAGTTTCGAAGAGATCGTTAAAAAAAAAATGTTTTATACGGTCGTATATGACCTGCATACGTGTGTGTGTGTATATATATACACACACACACACACACATGTATGTATAACGCGACGTAGCTTCTACGCAGAAGTATTTATTTATGTAAATCAAGCACTTTGCGGCGGCATTTATATAAAAACTAAAGAAGTAGAAGGATATTTGTTGTTGGAAAAATCTCACGGACAAGAGAAATATATAACGTCCATGTGTACGAACATTCCAAATGACCAAATCCCCCTTTTACCGTTGTTTTCTTTCTTTCTTTCTTGCCTTCCCTAGGAAGTTAACCGGTTTTTTTCTTCTAAACAACAACGTAATAATAATAATATATATATATATATTATGTGTGGTACCTGATGTCTGAGGGAACGCGGCATAATATAATATAACGTGTGTATGTATAACCATGTAATAATAGACAAGGTGCACTAAAAAACAAAAACAAATGTTAAATGTATACATATCGATATAAAATTTCGAAATTCGATTGAATCCGATTGTTTACAGGAGGGCACTCTGAATAACTTGACTACTACGCGTCTTGATCGAGTCATTTATAAAGCCATACGTTGGACCCGAACCGGCGGCACCGACCAAACCGGAAAAATATTCGGTCCGAATTTTTTCGGGTTTAGCTACATTCATTGTCCCTGAATTTTCGTTCCGAACTATTAATAATAATTACTTTATTAGCAGATTATAATATTAAGTCGTGATAATAACGACAAGAAACCACGTATTCTATTTTCTGCAATAATTTTTCAACAGTTGACTTATGAGACTTTCTTTTTCGAATTTTGATGACACTGTGAAAATTCCCGAACGAATGCAACGTATATACACAACTACAGTAATACTTACGACTACACATCGAAAAACCAATGTAAAAATAATGGTCGATAATGAGTGGTCAGTGGTAGATAAAATGATATTAAAAATTAATATAGATATTATTAGCCGACAGCCGTGTAGACATGAACCGGCCCGGCCGGACCGACGAATTTTCGGTCGAAAAATTCAAACACGTTTTTGAACGGTTGAAAACCAAACCGAAACGAATTTCGGTACAAGTGTATGCGCACTCATATATAAAATCGGCTGTTTTTTTTCTTTCGGTTCGGGTCCAATGTATGCGCGGCTTATTTCGGTCGATTATTATCGTTTTGGACGACGCGACGGGGATGACTCGACATTACTCTGCGGCGGCACCGACCCCGCCGATCTGTTCTTTACGACCACGGTATAATTTCTTAAAAAATGATTTCTCTCTCTCTCTCTCTCTTCATAACGTTTCGATTATAAACGATTATTTATCATCGCGTCTCTCTCAACGACACACAATTGTATGTTTTCAAAACAGAAATGACGGCCGCGGAATAAACGAGAGACGAGAAGAGACAAAAAAAATAATACAGTACGGTACCACCTTACATATTATATACAATATAATAATATTCATAATATATATATGGAGGGACCGAGTCGGCGGCGAGTGGATGAATAATCGTGTCGGGGACGAGACGAAGAAAAAAAGTAATGTATTTATTTGTTGCGAAGAAAGAGGGAGCGCGCTCATTCGAGAAAGAAAGAAAAATTGTATTATACCGTATACTGGCGGGTGACGTTTAAATGATAAGCGGTTTTTAAGCACTGTTCGCGCACCACCAATATTTATAATATACACTCGTATATTTTGTCCGGAGACGTGAAGGTTTTTCTTTTTTTTTTTTGGGGGGAGGGGGTGTGGAGGAATGTTGTGAGTAATACAATTTTTTATAAATATAATAAATACATATACCGTAGTTTAACAATATCATAGAAACGGCATTATGTATGACTGCCTCCTATATTATAATGAAATGCATCAAAATTCAACCGCCATTTGTCAAATTTCGATAAAATTATAGATGACAATTAAAATAATAATAATAATAATAAATCCGGTCAGTAGGTGTGAAAACACTCGTTTTAGATTACCTAATAAGTAATAATAATGAAGTGATGAAAAATCAACGGCTAGATGTTATTAAATCTTCCACGGCAAAAAAAAAAAAATAGTTATTATAAAAGTAAAAATTGAACCACTGATATCGGCGGAAGATTAATTCAATTCGTACAATATTTTATAGTTAAACAAATAAAATACTAACATCGGCATTAAAAAAGAAGTGTATGTTTATTACTTATTTTTCATTGCGTACATACATATTTAGAAATCGGACTTTTAATAATGATGAGTAAGAAGGGCGAGCATATATAAATTAAATTAAATTAAATTATAACTAACACTTTATTATATTTTTTACAATAATCTACGCGTACATTTATATTTAATCGTTAGTCGTTTATTCAAACTCGGCTCACGTGGCCATCTAAATGATGAATGATCGAGAATTATTAATTACTGTAAGTTATAATCGATTTAATTTAGACTGTGGAAAAAAACGCCCTAGAATTTCAATAAATACGATGAGTAATGATTAATGAAAAAAAACATTACCACACTTCGTGTATGTACCACACACGTTATAATAAATTGATTCAGTGAAAAATAACCGCTCACTGTTCAACCCAAATGCGGTAAAAATAATTTATCGAAAAGTTATACGGCGCTATACATAAATATTTTTATTTGTACCGCTCGCCAATGTCAAAAGTTATACATCTAATGCGGCTCATATTACTCATGTCACTTACAAACACAAACATTTAGTATAATATTTTATACATTTAAGTTCAAAGTAGACCCCTTAAAAGGTTCGCCGTTCTTGTCGATTAAACGCCATTATTATTTGTAATCGCGTAACAAATTATTTAGATCATTTCAATCGAAATCATTTATCTCGTTAGCTATGATGCAACGCATTAAGAAAAATCACGATATTACATTTCAAGTTCACATTATACTATTAAAAGAAAATTACTTTGAAATCACGAGACATTTGTTATTAGTCATTACCGTTTCTACCAGTTGGCCAGAAAATATTAACATAAAGTTTAAAAAAATGAGGTGAAACGTTTATGTAATCGTTTTATACTTAATAAAGAAAACGTTTAAAATGAGATGCGACAGCAGTTAACTGATGATCGAAATTTAGTCTCTCCAAAAGAATTAATGCAAAAATTGTATAATTGTTGCAACACATTTCCGCCGATATCAACAACAGAGTGTAAACGTGGATTTAGTTTAATGAATAATATTTTTGCTAAACTCCGAGCAAGACTAACTATGAAAAACGTTGCCAATCTCATTATCATTAATATTAATGGTCATCCATTAGACAAATGGAAATTAGATTATTACGTGAAATCTTGGTTGGTTCGACATGAATCAGCTGATGATTCAAAAACTAAAAACTTTCATTTATTATATATAATATACCTACTGATACTATATCTTCGACTCGAATATCACAAACTTTTAAACGAGTGATATAAGTCAATGCATTATGAAGGCGATTGACGATTATGCAATGCACCTTTAAAATCTTCGTATGTACCGCAAAACGATTATTCATTTCCCCATTCAGAATATATATGAGGAGAAAAACGTATTTGTCGTCCATCAACATTTAAATTATTTTATAATTATAAACATAATATAATATATAAATAACAATAATAATTCTGTAAATATAGTCCTATTTGAAATAACTTATTATTACAATTGGTAGTATAAAAAATACTTTGAATTGTTTTTAACTACTACTTACTAGTTATTTAGCTAGAATTAAATAGAGTGTCATTTTCAATTCGTCAAACATCAGTCCTATCGTATTTAATACACATATACGATATAGGTAAATAGGTATACTCATACATTAATTATTGTTCGTAATATAAAATGCTCCCCACCCCCCCCTAATATTACTAATAACCTACACTGGATTCCCGACTGTATGAATATATTATACATAAATAATAATCCGTTTATACTAGAAATTAGAATATACAAATAGTGCACGTTCCAAAAAAAAAACCGAAAATTATAATGTTAAATGTTATACGTAATCGAATCTGCAGTGTGCATCCTATATGTTTGGATCGGTCATACCTATAATTTAAATATTCAACCGGTGACCGGTCGATGACCACAACATAATATACGAAAACATATTAAATTAAAAAATACATACGAGCATACGTGCAAATTGAAGTAAAAGTTTTTATTAAAAAACCAATGGTTATTATAATACTCAATTTTCATTCCATATTATAATCTTGAACACCCACAATATTTTGTTCACAACAAAAATCTCAATTGGAGTTTGATAAACCATATTTAATACTAAAAATATAACAGGCGAGCGCTGCGCTCATTCGCGCCTAACCGTGTTACAAATAGGAACGCGCCTTATGACGGGTTAAATCTGTATTCTCACATGACAAAATGGCTTAGAGATAATATAGGAAATAATTAATGATTTATACAGTACAAAATGTAAATGGTCGGATACTATAGAACGTGTGATCTGTTTCAGAACAGATGGTTCTCGAGTACCCAAACGTGCGTGGGTAACATTTTATCAATTTTGACATTCGTCAAAAATTACATAACATATTATACGTTATCGAAATTATAGTGTATATATAATTATCGATAATACTCTAAAACGAAAAAAGTTTCTTTTTCTTAAAGGATAACATTAACTTTTATATTACGTATAATTAATTACGACGTTATACATAACACTGCAGTTAGATATGAATAAATGAAGCTCGTGGGAAATTGATTATGCATCTGAATACTGCTCTGAACTCACTGTATTATAGTAAATACATAAAAAAAAAATTGTTTGTATTATATTAATTTTTTGTTTTTTTTTCATAACGAAGAACGTATAAGTACGTCGAATATTTATTTATAGGTACGTTTTATAATTATTATCCGTTCAAGTATTTTTTACATATTACACAATTGTGTTACGCGACAATATTATACCGTGTAAAAACTAATTATTATTAATAAAAAACGTAAGACCGAAGAATGTTATATGCACGCCAATATATTAGCGTAAAATAAAATATTTTAAAAACGTATGGGAATACTATGTTTAATTTTTATACTTGTTCCGCGACTAAATTCCGTCATTTCGTATGTCTACAAATTAACTCGGGACGACCGTGTTCGTTCAAAAAGATGTTTATTTTTTATGGAGAGGGGGGGGGCGACTTCGGTTTATATGCACAAATCTCGCACTAACTGCAATTAATCAAAACCTTGTCACTGTATTTGACCGTTTGTACATACGCATTAATAGCCATTATAATAAATAGTCAGTAGTATTCTACATATTTCCAAAAGAAATAAATATTATTATTATTATTCTCAGACAGATATTTTTATTTTCATATTTCACAGCACTCACGAACAAAATACGGTGAAACGTGTCTAAAACGGAATCTCCTGGATATTGCACCAACAAAAATATTTCGTTTTCACAGGATTCCGTTGTAATATATTATGCGCACAGGGTAAGGGGCAAACGTTTTTTTTTTTTTTTTTGATTGTTATATAACATTTGTATAGTACATGTATGTATGTGCACAAACAAACAGTGTTAACATAATACTTCTCTAACTTTACTCGAGTAAAATATACACTCGACTTCTTTCACCGCCAGATATATACTACGCGTACATTATAAACACTGAACACGGACCAAACAATTTTACTGCGTAATACAATTTGTATACATATCTCGTAACCACCTACGATTTAAGGTAATAATAATATGCGGTGGCACGGTCGAAACGATCAGTTTCTCATTTTTTTTTTTTTTTTCACAAATATATTGTACTGTATTCGTTACACTAAGAAATAAATAACTCAATACGTAATAGATGTTGCGTACAAATAATAATTCAGTACAAATCAAATGTATTGGTCGGTATTATTTTTCCAGCGGCAAATACCTGGAGAGGTGAACGGGTAGATCGCCCCTTGGACATTTTTTGTTCAGGTAATATTAGAACACTTGGAACTACTTAACATTTAAAAAAAACGCTTAAAAAAAAAGTATTAAGAAAATCGAAAAATGATCTCTCTCTAAAGTTTATGATACCAATTAGATGCAATTTGCTACCGGAAACGACTGTGATTGTAAAAGATCAAAGCAACACTCCTCCTTCTGGTACAATTTCTGGGTACAGACATAAAAAAAAAAAACCAGCTTTTTTTAAAAACCAATAGAATCCTCGCTCCGCTCAGAATCGAAAAAAGTAAAATAAAATTCACAAAGGACGAATTTAACGTGCACAACGACAACCGTTATACGACAAGAAGGGCGCGTTGACCTCATATATAATTAAATAATATTATAATTCGCGTAATAATTAGATATAAATCATTTTAATTAGCCGAACAAGATGAACTTAATAATAAAAAATAATAATTAACGTGCGTGTTAGCTGATCGGTCTTTGAAGAGTAATGGTAGGCGAGCAGGAACGGTTGTTATAACCAATAATTTCACTTATTTAAAACAGTTCGCGGACTAAACCTGGGTACTGGGTAGTGAATTTTTATTTACCGAATCCAAAATTTTAACTCGAAAATTAAAATATTCTCTTGTTATTATTACACTACACGATCTATCGTATGAATTTCGACGATTAACTATTTATATAACTATTAATTTACGGAAGGGCTGCGCGGGAGATCAGCAGCAGCAACGTATGAGAGAATAAACTAAAAAAAAAAAAATCAAAATCACTATTCTGTTATTCTGTTGTGCGTGTTTTGTATGTCTCGAGTATTTAAAAAAAAAATAACAAATACACCACTGCACTCTCAATACTAATAATATCAGGTTTTTTTGGTTACTAACACGCGTGTGTTTTCATTCATACCGTTTTACCAAATAGTAAAATCCAACTTGAATTCGACGTAATAAACCGAGCCGAGTAAATAATTGAACCGTGTAGATATTTTTTTTTATCCATATTATTTTAAGAACGTTTATGGTTATTATTTGTTGTCAAGACAAGTTATCGTATTTTACGGTTAATAAATAAATTGCGTGAGTACATTTAAGTGGATTTTCTAAAAACGACAATAACGTATGAGAAAATGTCGACCGTCTTTCACGCACACCCACATACAAACAAAAAAAAAAAAAAAAAACGACTTGTTCGTCGTTATACCCTGTGCGCAACGTGCAGCGCACATATGTACAACAGCACACCCCACAACAGACTCGTACGGCCAGCAGCAACCCTCCTCCTATTTTATTATATTTGTGTTCTTCAACTCGCGTCGGTTTTTTTTCTTGGAAACGGTTTAAAGAACTCCGCCGACACTGCGCTATATGACGGACGGTATTATATATCGCCACACACAAACACGGTAAACAATACTCGTGTGTATTTATATATATATATATATGTATAACCTTTTTAAGTATAAAAAAAATATGTATCGAATATTTTGGACTTCTCGCGCGCACAACACGCATCGGAAAAAAAGGAGTGCACGCCGCGCGCCGGCTCCTTGGCCCGACCCAACAACTGACAATAATAACGATAATATATTATTATTATCACAGGGTCGGTCTGAACGAAATTATTTTCTTTTTCCGTCGATATCGCCATTTCGTTATGTTCTGCCGGGTTTTTTTTTTTTTTTTTATTCTTTTAAATATCAGCGGTCCACAAACAACATATGGCTACGCGACACACACGTTGTTTATACGAAAAACCGCGTCGGCGTCGGCGGTCGCGTCAAATATTAATAATAATATAAATGTGGTGCATTATACACGACGGTCAGGGTCACGTGTAGGGACGACGAAAACGTACTCTTTTCCGAGAACCATCCCACGCACACTAACAAGGGACTATTATTATTATCGTGCGATAATAATCCGACGTACATCCACAATAAATTTATATCATTTTCTTTTTTAAAAATCACCACCGGTCAGTCAGTCAGAGTGAATCGTTTGTCTATGGTTACGAATAATAATCGTAGAAAACACGTGAATGGAAAAAAGAAAGAACGATACGAGAATGCAATTTTACGTAAAAAGAAAAAAAATCAATATCGTCGATTCGGACATAAAATTAATAATACCCATAATAACAATTTTGGTAAAATACCCTGCAATAAAAAAGAGTAGAGTCTCCTAAGAGGAAACGATTATTTTGTTTAAACTGAAATTGTCAGCGACGTAAGAAGAGGAAAATATTAACCATGAAAAAAAAAACAAAAACATCAGAATTATTGATTGTAGATTTGTGAAAATAAATATTGACGAAATTGGAAAAATTGTAACACCTGTTCAAATTAGGAAAATAAAATTGTTTTTATGACGAAACATTTATATTAATAAACGTATAATCGCTGTAATTACTATATATATACATACAGCGTACAGTAACAAATTGTTCTTCCTTAAACCCCATCATCATCCCTTTCGATCTAACCCCATACGAATTATTTTGTACCGTGTTGATGTATGTACACTGTACACATATACAAGGTACATCTAAATTATAATACTCTACATTACTGCGAACATTTAGAATTATTCGGTTTATAATGTGAACTACATCAGACTATGGAACAATTCAAAAACACGCCACAGTTGACTAATAAAATTAATATTGTACTAAATAAAAAATAGAAAAATCGGTTAAATACAATCGCGTGTTACCATTGCTGCTAACGTTTTAGGTACCTACCTAGAAAACGACTGCACACGATTATCATAATTACACATCAGTACATAAAACGTATTTATTTTCAAACCCATTATTTGAGTAAACCGAGAAAGTTTTAACACCCATTTTAAAATGTATTTTGTTAATTCACTATCAATGCCGTTGAAATCATAGGTGCACGCGGTGCATTGCACCGGGACCCATGATGGTGTTTAGGGGCCCGTCGCCGTTAACAACTATTGTTATTTTTTCTTCTTTTGCGTATCACTTAGTTTTTTTTTTTTGGGAAAAATGGTAAAATCCGAAAATTTTACGAAACAAAAATGTTTTAAAAACATGAACAAACATATTTCTTAGAACTAAAAGTAGCGATGAAAGGAACGCTAGTATACCACTAAGATCGAAATTAGATTCTATAGAATTTATTTTACTTTTATGTTTACGGGGAAGTACATTGAGAAGTATGCAAGGTGTTTCAAAAGTATTGCAATGTGTTGATATAAATATTCAAAATTCTTCTAGTATCCCTTTCGCAATTGGATCATTATCTCCTTGAGCAATTAGATCATTATTAGAATTAAAACAAAACTACAACAAAATCACTTTAACTGCACATGATTTGTGCTCTAATTGAGGTATTTTATCTACATTTCAATCAAAACGCCAAACATTTGGTGGTTAAATTACGTTTTGAAGGAGTTGATGGCGACAGAAACTTAATATAGCAGAGGAATTAGAATTAAAATATTTTATCCAGAGGTAGTGGGTATATACTGATCTAGTTAGTACAACCTTAAAATAGATTTAAAGGATTACAAAATTTTTTTGACAATTTTGCATTTGATTTTGAAATTTTAAATCCTATACGTATTACGTATTGAAGAAAATTGTTTGATAAAATGTTCATACAATAATATTCAACAGAAATATAAATCAAATGCGACTTCAGATTTTACTCAACAGCTACCAAGTATCCGATCATAAAAGACAAATCAAACGTCGGAAATATTAAAGATGATATCGTGTTTATTGTGAATAATGATTTATCAACGGCTATTTATGATGTACTAACTCTTTGTACTTTTTTGACGATTCAAAAATAATTCCTGCAACTGTGACATCAGCTAAAATATCTTTTTCAAAGCTGAAATCGATAAAAAAAAAAAAATCACTTAAGATTAGGTAAAAAACTTTTTTATTTTATACTATATGGAAACTATATATATTTTATTATTAATAAATACTATGAATTATAATTAATGTTTCAATATATTTAGTTTTAGACACTTTTGGGGATAGGTAGGTACTAATTCCAAACACGTCTAAAAGACAGTGTGTATATAATATATTTAAACAAACCTTAGTAACCAAGTATGTTAATTTTAATAATAATTAATACAAATTTTAAATAAATAAGGACTTAAAAGTATTTTTTATGTACTAATAATTTTACAATGCTCAAAAAGGGGCGTGCCACAAATATTTGTTTGTACCGGGGCCCTTGGGCCTCGAGTTACAACAAGCACTGTTGTTCACAATCGAATGTATAAATTATTAAATTTTAACATAAAATTATAATTTCGGTTTAAGAACAGAACAGCTTTTTGTTCGGGCACATAAAATTTAACTTAATTTATACTGCTTTTGGCCTATACCAATTAATTCTTTGTATATTTAGAGACAACATAGTACAACATTATAATATGTATATGTTATATTATAGAGGGGTATGTTATACGAGTATAGTGGACTCACAAGAAGAACCGAACAGAAAAAACAAATTTAGAACGGTTCGATAACTGTAGAACGACGTGCCATCGAGACATTGGAAGTGTTTTCTATTTTTCTGTTATATTTTTTCTCTCGACAAATCGACCTAAACGCGCACATCGTAAACACTGTCACACACACACACACACACACACACACACACACACACACACACAAAACTAACATTAATTCTCCTTTCGTTCGCGAAAGGAGAGAATTAATAATTAATGAACTGGAATTCATTTCGATATTACTTAGTTTATTTGTGCCTTGCGACGCGCTGTATAGGCAACTCATCGCACCCGATAATATGACACGTGGTAAAACGAACAATAATGTAAAATATTACGTGTGTGCTATGTGCGCAGACATCGTTTAATAAATACCCGTGTGCACGCGGCTGCCGATCTCCGTACAGTATACACGTAACATTTTAAAAATAGGATGGAACATATCCAAATTATTTTGGAATCAAAGTGAAGTCTTGGTCATCAGTAGAAAAAAAAAATCACCCGCCTTATAGATATAGGCCTATCGGTTTTAAATTAGAAAACAATTGAGGTGGATCCCGCCCAAATATTGCGAGACATTTCCTGTGTATACCATGTACAATTATAGTTTTTTAAAAACCGTCCTTTAAATCGGGCCACGTTTTTGGTGAAAATTTAGTTGTGTTGATGTTGGAAAACACTCTACACATTATAAACTTATATTCATCAATATTCGTAGTATTCTTTAAATACTAATGTATTGTATTATTGTACTATAATCCAGTAGTTCAGTATTTGTTTGCCTTTATTTTGATTACATATTTTTAATTCGTATTTATAATTACACTCTATTATTATTATCATTATCACTATCACTATCATTATTATTATTAATTACATTATACATTATATATATATTTATTTATTTATTTATTTATTTATTTACAAATATTAACGGACTAATGTCCTATTACATAATATGTCGTTGTGACACAAATATATAGATTACAATAATATAAAAAATTTTTGTTGAAGTTTTTAACTTAAATATAACAAAAGTATTAACTTAAACATATGCGTAAATATAAAGTTATAGTAAAACAATATTAAATATAATCAAAAGTGTAAATGTTACCGGCATTCATTAAAAGATTAGCGGGGGAATTTAAAATATAATTTTTGTTAGAGGAAATAGATATATATATATATATATATATATATATATGTGTGTACTTTGTATTGATCAATAAACTGTGTCTATTGGGGAAAGTTGTTTATATATTCAAAACGAATATACTATTTTTATATCGTGTGTTCGGACAACGGCCTTTTTTAATTATGTCTGCAGCAAATTGACTATTGTGACAGCGAATAAAGCACAAGTTTGGATTGGTGATTTTGTCAAAAATAAGAAAAGACATCGATTTGAAATTTACGAAAATATACAATAAAGTGAACTGTATAAATAATAATTAAATGCCAGTCAATGGTGCTTAATATATACAAAATAATATAAAAATTGCGTTTCTGATAATATCGTGATTTTACATATATGCATCTACATTTTTTTTTTTTTTTAATGCCCAAAAAGGAAAGACGTCCGTAGTTGGACGTCTGTGAAGCCATGTACAAGAATTTGATGCGGATACCTTTTATTTTGGTTCTTCTACACTTTTTTGTAAATATTGAGAAATTAATGTGAACTGTGATAAAAGATTTAATAATATTTAATAAAAACAGAAAAAAGTATGAAAGCTGCAATTAAACGCCAACAACAAAAATCTGAAGACACAATTTTTGTATGTTGTGCTTTACTATCTACTAACATACCACCACTGAATAAACTTTCTAATTTCGTAATTTTTTTAAACGTGTACGGGAAAAGAAATCCCAACGGAATCAACCCTATTGCAAGGATATGTTGAAAATATGTTAAATATTAGGATATATAAAATCAGAACTTTCGAGTAAAAACACACGAGTGAGCACTGACGAGACTACTGCGTATGCTATAAGTGAACTTCTTGGAAATAGATCGACTAGGTAAATTATTTTTGACAAATTCCGAAGAATTTCAGAAACAAACCAACTGTTCTACAAATGGCAAATTTTTTGATAATTCCGCTACATTGATTTGCAAATATCTTGCACCATTATTTTTATAACGGATGCAGCGAAGTACATGATAAACTCGGCGACACTGCTTAGTTCAACTGTACTCTAAAATGATCCACATAACGTGGTGTGCGATTTACGACGGCCTTCATAAGGTTAAGAAGAAATTAAGAAGAGCAATATAAATCTGTCGACAAATTTATGTGCGGAGTAAAAAAAGATTTTTAGAAAAACTTCCAAGTCGGTGTAGAAATTTTCAAATCGACAACTCCGTATATCGTATGTCTGCCCCAGAGCCTGTCACTACTCGTAAGAGTACATGGATTAACGCAGCAAATTATTATTGCGATAATCTAAATATACATAAATTCGTACTACTTATAAAAAACTTGACTCTAAAAATGTGGTTAAAAGATGCAAAAAAAAAAATACATTAACGAAAATGATACTAAAACACTAAGATTCTATT
Organism: Slavum lentiscoides; assembly: GCA_032441835.1. Taxonomy (NCBI): domain Eukaryota; kingdom Metazoa; phylum Arthropoda; class Insecta; order Hemiptera; family Aphididae; genus Slavum; species Slavum lentiscoides. Next base: position 9,264,463 of record CM063720.1, on the reverse strand, counting down.
AAAATAATTACCATGTAATAACCACGTTCAAAAATCACTTGGAAACACTCCGGAGTTCCATCGGAAAAGTAATTTAACACAAACCGTTAAAATTGAAAAAAAATTTTTAGTCTATCGCTTTTGAAAAATATTCTCAACGTTTTATCTGGTACTTGAAGAAATTGAAGACTTAAATGGCTTTCCAAAAGACTAACTCTGTTTCAACTTCGGTTGACACTGCAGAACGCACATTCTCGATTTACGAGACATTATTAAGCAATAATAGGTCATTTTGAAATTTGAAAAAATTCGCGAATACATAAAATAATTTAGTGCGATTTTTAAGGCACAAATTATTAATTATTATCGATAATTAATTTTCAGAATAACACTTCAAATAGAGAAGATATTAAATAATGTATTTTTAAATTAGATATGATTTTACAAAATTAAAATTTTTGCATATTTTTTTAAACATTTTATTGGGTATATATATTATAATAAGCCGTATTTCTTTAATCTTTTAGCACTACAAGTCTCGAGCTATATGAAAAATATGTGACGTGAGAAAAGGGCAACGGGTCGTTATCAAGTTTCTTGTAAATCCAGCGAAAAATAGGCGGAAATGTTTCGAAAATTACGAATACGCTGTGCATTTTGCAATGAGTCGTGGTGAATCGACAGAAAACGACGACGCCAAGTCAGGTGCACAGAAAATCGTTCGCACTCGGCAAAACATTGAGCGTCCGAGTGTGTTAGTGTGCCTATTCCCTTTTGAACGTCGTCGACTGAACTCGGGAATTCATAAAGAAACCAATCGCCGGACGTTACACAACGATTAATCAATGCTTGCGAGCTGAATGCACCAGAAATAAAAAAAAACAAGAAAAGTTCGGGAAAAAATACACAAAACCGTTCAGTAATATTCTCGGACGTGACAGCTAATACTCTACAACACTTTATAATAATGTATGATAAAAAAAAAAAAAAACGCCTAGAACTCGCAAGCGTAAGCGAAACTCATACGAGCCCGCGACTATCCGTAATCGTGAATGTGAATGAATCCAGTACACGTAGGAGGTATTATTCGTTAAATTTTAATCGGAAATAACGTCATTTTTTTACATTGAATTTATTATAGACGTTTTGTCGTTAACGAAATTACTCATTTGAGGTTTTACAGAATGTAATAAAATTATAGGCTAAAAATAATTACTTGATAATTTCTACAAGCAGTAGTTGTAGTACAAGTAGTGTTTGTAGTGGGGGAAGACAAACGGAGTACCTCTCTTTTTTCAAAATATTTTACCGTCCCTCTTCTAATTTTACTAAACGAAACACACAGGAGGACTGGACGGTCAGGGAATCGTGTTATCACTTTCATTATATTTTGTAACAGAAACAAAAAAGATTTAAACAAAATTGTTGTTTTCGTGTTTCCAGAACGAAAATGATATTGATTTGTGAACAAACCACAAATCACGTCTAAATAAAAAACGCTTTAACTTTTGAGCATTTTTATTAGTCGTGTTGAACCTTCTGTTTAATTATTATTAATGTCAAGCCAATATGGTTTGAGTTACTACTGGAGATTACTAGAGTGATAAAGGAAATGATGAAACAAAACTGTGGTTGGACTGGGGTCCGGCCATTATTATTAGTAAAATAATTTATGGACATATTTAAATATATATTATTTTTGCTGCCAATTTTTTTTTTTTTTTTTTTAATGAAATATGATTATTTGTGGTTGTATTATGAAAATTACGGAGGTGTTAGATATTGCCCCTTCACGAGTTCGCAAGATACTTTTCGAAACGCAAATTTTTAACACACTTTTGCGTCTTTTCACTAATTTTTCCCAAAAAAATTTAATCAATGAGTACGAGTACAATATTTTACAACAATTTACAATATTATAATACCATAAAATTAACATAATTTTACCACTGTGATCGCTGTCGACCAACGCTATACCGTTGACGATATTCGACACAATTCCCAAATGGAAAACACGGTGGCGAGTACTTTTTTTTTTTTTATTATTATTATTGTGTAATCGGCGGTAAATTCGTTGGACACGCCGTATTTAAATTTTTACTTTGATGTATAAAAATTTGATCAGTGTTGAAATAAAGATTGCAAAAAGAGAGGAGAACATAAACAGTTTGCATCAGTATGTGTATGAAAAGAAAATTGAAAATTATTATAGTAAGTTGTTGGGGAAAATATTTTATATGCACGTACATAAAAATTCGACATTATCTACTTGTCCACTGTATATATTTTAATCAGTAAAACCTCCGGAGGGGTTGTCAAACGTTCGTAAACGTCAACAATCAATTACATATTATTACATAATATATAAATTTTTTTTTTTTATTTTTTTTTTTTTATCTACAAAACCTCGGAAGGGGTTGCCAAACGCTCGTGGACGCTGACAAACAATTATATACATACATACTTATATATGTGTAAATTATATATATATATATAATTTACTACATAGATATGATAGGCATTTATATACAACGCAACAAGTATAATAAATAACGAATTTAAATCCATTTACGAATTTTAAAGGCTGTATAGTGTATACAAAACAAGAAAATGGCGTAGTTAGTTGCATGTTCGCGCGTTTTTTTTTCTTTTTTTTTCCTTTTTCTAAGCGGAACTTTCATCTACGCCAACACAATTTTTTTTTGAATAATAATAAAAACAATTTGAAAAAAAATATTAATTCATTTTTTTATTTTCTCTTCATTCACATATCTGCAAAGGAACTGTCCGTTTTTCTCTTTCTCCCAACATTAATCCAACACAAAATCAAAGCTAGATCCCTGAAATTTTTTTTTTAATTCTTCATCTATCACACAATAGGTGTACGACGACGTCACAGTAAAATATTTTATTAATATTAGCATTATTATTGTAAAATATTGTATTATACAAAAAAGGCCTAGAACTCTCGCGTGCATACGCAAACACGTCATACAACGACCGACGAGCTGTACTTGAATTAGGATTTTTTTTTTTTATAAATATCTGTATAAAAAATATAAAAAAATTTCGTTCCAAAAGTCTGAAACGTCTTTTAACAACTCATTGAAGGATTTATCTCCTCGCTCTCCGTTAATCGACCACAATATAACCACGAAAAACCATAAATAATTAGTTTTTTATTAAAAACAAAAAAATTTTTTTTTTTTTTACGTGTATATAAATAAATTTAAAAATCGTTTATCCCTTTATATAGCCAACTCTAGACATATTATCCAGGCGCAAGTAATAAAACAGAAAGTTAACACAACACCGTTTTGCGCGGCCAAAAGTAAGTTGCCCAACGACGGTTTTTTTTCTTACTAATATAAATTCAATCCTTTTTATTAATTTTTTTCTCACTCTTGCTCTGGAATCGGTAAGTTTTTTTTTATTCACATAAGTATTCCTTAAATTTAATACCACGAATTCCGTATAGCTAACTACGACTCCAGTCACAATGAAAAAATGTGCGCCATGGGGACTTTAGAACAACTGTCGTTCCCCAGCGACGGGGAGACGTCCAGAAAAAACTTTCGTGCCAATGGGTAACAAACATTAAATTTTAAATTACGCTAAGATGTTAATCGCAGTACTTTTCCAGTATATGTAAATTTTTTCTTTTTCTTTTATATTTTAATTTTATTCAGATTTTTTTTTTCTTTCTGCGTACATAAATATGTAACATCGTAAAAACGCTATTTTTTTAAAGAATGAGTTGTAACACAGTAAAAAAGTATCAACTACTTGTTTATGTTTATATGAAAGATTTTTTCTTTCTCTTACTTGGAGGTTTAATAAACCCGTCTGAGCTTTCCACCACTACAAACACAACAAACCGTCTAAATAATAAAAACAAACTTCTTTTTAGTTCAATCAAAAGAGTTTTTATTTTGTTCTACATTTCCTATTGTATTTCATATTCTGTTCGTCTATTATATATTCGCCATCTCTCCAGTTGGTTTTTTTTTTCAATACTAAACGCATCTAAAAAAATCCTACGTATTCCGATTTTCGAACTTGAATCGGAGCGAGACGTCGTAATATACGTAAAAAATAAATAAATAGCTGATCAAAGGGAATAAATAATTAAAATAAATCGCGAATCGTTATATAAATATATAATGGTAACTAGGGGTCAATATTAAAAAGCGATTTATTGAAGTGTAAAAATAATATAATTTGTGTGATATGTAACAAAGATTACTATGCGAAACATGTACAAATAAATTATCATGAACCGCAGCGTACGAGAGATTCCAATACAATTATTATTGATTTTAAAAAAATTATTATTAATCTAAATCATACTGAACGTTGAAAATATTTAATTCGAATTCAAATTAAATATAAAATATTAAAATAAATAATATCGACAAAATAATAGTTTTTACCTTGTAGGATAACCGGATTTCAGCATAAATATATATGAGTTCTAAGTAGAAATTTTTTAAATTATAATATGTGCATCATGCCTACTTCTCGTTACGTCCAGAAGTTATTGAAGTAATCATTTAAGTCGAACGGAATGAAATTGAACTGATGATTTCGACGTTTCTGATGAATTTTAAGAACAATGTACAAAGAAAAGTAGCAATGGATCGACGAACGTCGGTGAATTCATGACAATGAAAAAAATTGAAGCGCTTCTTAGACTTTTATACTTGGAAGAATATCTATGTAGTAAGCATGTAAATCTAAGAGATATATGGTATCATGAGTTTTCATCCAGACCGTTTTCGACCAACAGTACCTATATGTCTGAACAGCGGTTTTACATACGGCACATATGATTTGACGATATAAAAACAAAAAAAATGATAGAAAAGTTACAAATTAGCACTAATACGTTCTGTTTTTGACGCATTTGTAAAACGTTACCTAGAATGTTATACCATTGGCGAAAATTGCACAATTGATGAGATGTTAGTTAAAAGGTTTCCTGACGTCGATGCAGTTTTCGGCAATATACACCAAGTAAACCAAACAAGTACGGTATAAAAATACATGCATTAGTTGACTCTATAGTCTATAACATACTACATGTTAAATATGCAAATATACGTTTAAGTCAATCAGACGGGCAATTCAATTATGATAATTGATAATAGTCCTACCAGCATTGTAAAAAGAACGACTACTCCAATATCAAAAACCAGACGGAACATAAGAATGGATAATATTAATAATAATAAATAAATAAATAAATAAATAAATTTTTATAACTCAGTATCACTGTCCATTGATCTACTGAAAAACCATAAATTGATTAGTGAGAACCAACAAAAAAAAATAAGCGTGAAATCTCGAAATGCTATCTAGATACCAAAAAGAGAGACAAATTCAACTATATTCGACTATGGGAATAACACAGTGGCGTAGCCAGGGGGGGGGCTGATGGGGCTATAGCCCCCTATACCGAAATGAATAAATAATCAGTTTTTTAGTGGGTACCGTCTATACATATTAATAATTAACGTATAAATTACTTAATTATTAGCCTCAGCCCCCCCCCCCCAAAAAAAAATCCTGGCTACACCGTTGGAATAACATTTTATTATCATAATATGTCCCACGTTAAAACAAGAATATAATACTAATATCAATAATGTATGAGAATGGTTTGATCGATGAATTTAGATTAAAAAAAAAATAGAAATAATTTTAACTACAACTGAAAAAAAAAAAAATGGTACTCTGTTGCCTAGTTTCAGCTGTAGATGAGCACTTACAATATTCTTTTCACTAATGAATATTGTTGGTATTAGCCCAATAATATACTGTAAGAATACAAATAAATTTATCCCTTAAAGACTATTTCTAAAAACATTAGGTACAGAACTTACCAAAAATCACGTATCAGGTGCTTACAATGTCACACTATCATATATGCTTCGACATGGTATTATGAAACTGATAGAATATAAGCAGAATGAGAAAAAGTATGAATGATTTCGTATATTCAAGCATTAACCGTACAAAATGTTATTTTTGTTCATAGAAAAAAAAATCGGTTCACCAAAGTTATTCAATTTATTCATCTAGTTTATAAAATATTTTGTTTACGTTGTTCAGAATTTGACAGTCACAAATTTTGTTGCAGGCTTGTACAATTACAACATGCTAATTCTACATATGCAAAGCACACACCATCCACATTTGCATAGCAGGTGCATCTAATGAAGTAATAGAACATAATATGGATAATAATTCTTCAGAATAAACATTCATTATTTAGTTTTAATTTTTTTAAATTTTGATATAATTTTCAAATTTTTACAAATTTTGAAAAATTGTTACATTTTTATTAGTTTAAACATAATATAGCATTAAAGAAATCAAGTTGTTTTTATTTGTATAAAAATATTAAATTTGTTGAAAATATGAGTGAAACACTCAACACTCGGCACGTCAACAATGGTGTTACAAATTAACATCACCAACGACGGGTTCAATTGCTTTATTATGTTTTACATGATTACCATTTTATATTATTTTGTTAGTCTTAATCATGTCTAATATAAAAACGGTAGCCGCAGTGTCATAAAGTAAGTTCATTTATATTTTATGCATTTACAAAGGTATAACGTAAATTAAAAAATATATTATATTATTAGTTGGTATAATCATTTTTTAAACTGATTACCAATTTTGTAAAAGACGACCTACGCTTAGGTAATTAACTTCCTAATTAGTTAAACTGTAAAATATAAAATAAATTTTATTATTATAAATTATCAATTATTTAACAAGTATTAAATAGTTACAATTCATGGTTAAATAGACAAATACAAAAAATGTCAGAGCCATCTAATATTTTAGCTGTTCAATAAAGTCGATGGCCACCATTTAAGGTCACTAGTACAGAATTAATAAAAGCTATAAAGAATCATGGAAAATGTACAAGATCAAAATTGTGAATAAAAAAACATATTGCAAGAACTCGAATTAAAATGTTTAATATATATTCTATTTATGTACCTACTTGATCAACACTTAAAGATGTAAAATGCATTATTTACTGATGTTCCTAATACTGATTATTATGTTTATTCATTACGTTTTGGCAAAATTTAAATGAACATGGCATAAGAAAGTTGTGAAATAGAAACCTCTGCCATTGAGAATGAATCTAATGTGTTAATAATAAAAAAGGAAATTGTGAGAAGTGCTTCTTTAAATGAAAATGATTTTAAAGGCATTTATTTTTTCTTAGAGGTAAAATTTAATTTTTGAAGAACCGTTTTATTACATAACATATTTTCAATTTTTTTTTAATCTAAATAATAATTTTTCTATAATACCAGTCAACAACAATTTAGAAAAATTACCCTCCATATCTGATAGTAAAACATTTACTGAACCACTAGGAACGAATACCAATGAACAACTGGCTTCTATTCCACCTAAATTTAAAATTTATAGCTCACCATTTCTAGTTAAGCAGCTAATGAATTTGACTGAATTCAATAAAGACAAAAAGGTAATAGTTATCATTATTAATATAAATTAATTAAATTTTATAAATTGAAATTAACTTGTAAATTATATAGGTTTTATTGTACAGATTGTATTTTTTTTTTCTAGTGAAGTAAAATAAAAAAATGACAAAGTTCTGAAAATTATTAAACAATTTTTATTTAAATTTATTTTCAATACTTTATTTACTTAAATAGGTAATATATAATAAAATTGAAGTTCAATAATAAAATGTATTATTTATTAAAATTAATATTAAAATTTATTTTAATAAGTTTTTTAAAAGAGTATCTTAAATATGCTTAAATTATTATTCTCAACATTTTTAAAATAGGTACCTAAAATATATTACAACAACAATTAAAACATATTTCCATAATACTTATAATAAAGTTTTTATTAAGTATGATGGGTATATATTTTAAACTAATACAAAATAATTCCGCCTATAATCAAGACATTGTATAAAATAGAAAATAGAAAATAAAATAAAATAGAGAACTAGTAGCTAAAATTAATTTATTAGACATATTAAATGTAATATGTTTATCAAATGTCAGTACACCATGTAATATAAAATTATATATCCATTTATTGTTGGTAGTAAGATATACTTCAGAATTAAAATACTAATGTATCACAATATGATGATATGAGTATGGTACGGTCTACAAATATGAAACCGGAATTTGCCTATAAAAAGGTAACAATTTGTCGAACTTAATAGTTTTCACCAAAAGTTCTAAAAAAAAAAAAAAAAAATAGGTATCCGTGTAATTATTTCCAAACCACATAATTAATTGACATTACTTCCACGTTAATATCTGACAAAAGATATTCAACTCATAACAATACAAGTTTCATACAACAACAACAGTTTGTAATAGCATTGAACATGTCGAATTTTGTGCCCGGAAATTACACGATTTGCAAACAGCATTAATTTTCTGTTACCATTTGAAAAAAACTACTGCAGAATGGCATTGAACGCTTGTCGAAGCTTACGGTGACCATGCTTTTGGAAAATCACAGTGCTTTGAGTGGTTTAGAAAATTCAAAATAAGCGATTAATAATTAATTAATAATTTAAATATTATTCAAATTAATATTTATTAATTATTTATTATTATTAGATTAATAATTTTAAAAACTTCGCAAAAAAATATAATTCTGCATTTAAAAATAAGAGTTCTTGTTTAAAAATTGTTTAAAACTTGCTAAAAAATATGTGGAATATCATAAGCAATCATTAATAAAATATGAAGCGATTTAACTTGCAATTTCATAGAGTCCCACCAAATTAGAATCCAGTCAAAAAAGGCACGAGATAGACAGTTTTTATTAAATGATAAAGTATTTGCTACATGTATAAATATTTGATACCTACGAAACTAAAAACTCAAGAATGCCATTAAAAACAAAAAAAAAATTAATAATAATTAAGAAATAAATAAATAAAACTATAAACGCATACAAATAATAATAAATTAAATGTTTATATGTAATAACTAATGATCTGAGAAGACGTTGAAACATTTAATATATATTATATATTACAATATATATGTACGATAATTATATTCTATTCCAATTATGTTTTTTAAAGAATGAGTTTTTGCACGTCAGACCCACACTGACGACCACCATCAGGAGACTTTCCGACTATTGGTGTTCCCTACGTGCGCGATGGACGTAGGTACTGGCCGGTATTCAAGGAAGAGTTTGACCTGATGGCAATGATCAAGTCCTTGTGTGTGGGACTTGGTGTTTATTGTCACCTTTAAAAGAAATGGAAATAATAAATTGAATACAATTTATGTAGGATAAAAATAAATTTTTTTATTGTAATATGGTTCCTCGTTGCATCGAAAGTTAGCCAAGTCTGCCCGGGTGGGTCTTGGTCCAACGTCGAGACACAACGGGAGTGTTGAAGACTGTTCAATTATTAGTGGGCCGACCTCCTCCTTACATAATATGGTCGGGAGTCGATTATTTTTGAAAATGAATAAATTTTACGACCATATGCGGTCACGAAATGTATGATTATAATATAAGGTCGGGGAAAAATAATTATAATAATTATAATAATATCTTCATTATATGCAACGAAAATAACAGATAATATATTTCGAATTATACACAGCAAAAAAAAAAACCAATAATATATTTAATAACAAGTGCGTTTAATATTTTAATATATTGTTCTCATAAGAACAATATATATTATTGTACACAACCTATTCAAACTAATATTGGCATGTACGTAATAATATTTAATTTATTAATTATTATTATAATTAAATATTTATTTAATTTATAACGGTGATAACTTCCCCTGCTCTGTTTGCACCCCCAAATATTGTACACCAAAAAAATGCACAATGCAGAAACGAATTCGGCAATAACAAAATAACAAAAAGAAGTCACAAAAATAAAAATGAGCCATGTGAAATGCCACTTACCAAAAAAAAAAAAAATCCGTAGAAATGCCTTCACCGTCTCGAAAGTTGCACAGTCGTCTTCAACAGGAAAACTCAAATCCCTAGATATCACTCGTGAAGTGATCGATACGATTCTGCCCGAATAGTTTAATAACTTTTCTGTGCGCTATTATTTCCGTAAACAAGTTTCACTTCAAAAAAAACTCCTGAAAACGGCATTCTTAAGCAATACACAGATACACAGTATATACAGCGACCACGCGCAGACCATTTTACTTATCCGCGAACATATTATTATAATTGTACGCGATTGGTTTCCAATTCAAAATAATGAACTTTTTTTTTACCTCATAATTAACAAACAATGAAAATACAATATTTGTATACAAGTATTTACTCAAGAGTTGAAACACGCATTCGAATTTGTTTTAAATAACTAAATAAGTTTAATAGAATTTTTTTGATCTTACAAAAAAAAGTTGGATGTCCACAGCAGTGTTCGGAAATCGTTTCTCATTTTAACGTCCCAGTGTCAAAATAAAATACAGAAACATTTTCATGAAATAATACGAAACAATTATATAACGAAACGACGACGATCATTTACGTTTTTTTTTTTTTCTTAAATATCATAAAACGCGCACTCTGATGTTAAAATAATACGCGTTTCACGAACAGAAAATATTTTGACGAATAATCGCTGAAAACGTGAAGTTCCGAAGCGGGCCCATGGGTAAACCTTACAGTGTTCGGAACCAAATTATAAATACCGAATGGGAAAAATGTAGTTTTAATAATGCGATAACTTGTTCCTGCTCGTTTTTCAGTAATAATAAGGGAATACCGTTCGCTATCGCACACGAATTCGCCATTTCGTATAAATACGTCGAAATACGTGCGATAGCCGCAGCCGCCGCCGCCGCCGCCGCCGCCAGGTGCAATGTACACAACACGAGCAAGCCGAATAATAATAATACAGGTACCATAATACATTTAAAAACTTGTTTTCCACATTTTTCGATAACTAGTATGGAAATATGGAAAAACCGCGATTACCTGGCGCGTTTTCGTATAAATAAAACGAAATACGTGCGACAGCCGCCGCCGCCGCCGCCGATGGGTACAATGTACAACGCAATATTTCACGCGTTTGTCGTCGTCGTCTTCTGGTGAAATGGCAATTTTCTGAATAAAAATTTGAAAAAATTGTTTTGCATTTTAAAAGAGACGTCACGGGATTCGTTTGAAGGTGGAACCACACCGGCAGCACTGAAAACGACCATCACGACGTGTACACACACACTATTGTGACAAATTAATTACAAGCGATAAACGCGCAGAAAAATACAGTATTTAAAAATGTAAAATACGTACAATTTTCGATTTATAAAAGTTCAAACGAAAGCGTTAGCCTAAACGAATGAAAATCGTACAATTTATTAATAATGTTGTACACACGCATACCCGGGGGCACGCGTGTAATTGTTATTGACCGCTTTCAAATACAGATTTTTTTTTTTTTTTTAGTAAACGACGCGCGTCATTTCAATACGCAAACAGAGGACGTCAACAGACTTTCTCGCGAAATCGAAAACAACAATTTATACGATTTATTACGCCCAAGGCCGTTTTACACATTTTTAAAATCGTAACGACGCCCTCGTGGTTCTTCGTACTTTTATTATTAATTTACGTGTTCGCTATCTACACACACACACACACAAACGCACGTCCAAATACAATAAAATATCATTAACGTGTGTACGCCAACAAATAACGAGCACAATTCGCGTGAATAGTTTTTCCGTTTCGAATATAAAAAAATTTCTTTTTTTTTTTTTTTTCATTTTTGCAACGCGCATACAAAAAAATACATTTTTTTTTTTTCTACTCTAGTACTACAGTCGGAAAAATGAATTGCGTTAATAATTAAATATTAAAATTACGACGAAGACGACGTAAAAACCGATTTTTCCGCGTACGAAATTCTACACGTTTTCGCGTATTACGCATTACGCACTTTTTTACCAACAAACGTGACTCGTTAATATTATTATAATTGATACATAATGTAACGACTATACTCGGACATTTCTGTAATAATAACATACAAAACAAAGTGGTTGTTACTTTACCCGGTAGGTACTACGTGACGTTTTTGCCGCTCCGCCGATCGCCAGCACAGCTCCGAACAACATTCCGCTAAATACTGACCGACGTCCGTAAAAGGCGCAATATTATCGAATAATATTCTACGTACCTACTGCCTGCGATAATAATTAAACGACGACGAATTTTATTATTTCCCGTGGCCCGTGGGTATTCTCACTTGTCGGCCGGCACATAAATAGCTGGAATCGTCTGAACATTGTACACGTCGTAATATACGGGTTTTGGTCAACGTTATCGACGTGCACGGTACACGGGCCCCGATTACGGCGGCGTATTGCGTCGTTCGCGTACAAAGTCCAACAACACACACTAAATTCGTTTTCGTTCTCTCGTACCTATTATTTACAACACCCCGTGAATTATAAAATAACATTACTGTATATTATACACGAAATGAATCAATACGTATACGCGTTTCGTATACCGCTGACATTTTCAACTTGTAATGGATGTGACCGCCCAATGTCTTGTGATACGGACGTTAAAACGATTATAAACGGTGTAGGCCCATTCACAGAATTGAATAAAACTGTGTTTTGTGATCGAACGATGTCTAGTTTTGAAAACGTTAAAAAAAAAAAAGCTGAAATCATTAATAGGTACGCACGAGTAATCATCGGACGTGTAAAGAATACTTTTATTTCCTATTCGCGGAGTACTTATTGGTGTAAACGTTTAGAAAAAAAATATTCATAATAGGTTTTCGAATACTTGTAAAAAAAAAAGTAATGTACCGTGCTGCGGGGGGTGTTGTGGATCTCGATGAAGTGAATTGAAATGTACTCGGAATAAAGATTTTTGAGTTTTGTTATTACTATATAATATATTTGAAAACAATTATAAATCATTGCGTTCGAAAAAACGATACAGAGCGGAGCTTCGGCGTAATATTATTTATTAATTATTATTAATAATGTATAGTGTGCACAGAGTACGAATAATTTACGATTAACCACCCAACAGTACGTCGTCATTTTAAAATAATATAATTTCTTACAATAAACCTAGGTAGGTAGATAAAAATTTTCAAAAACTGATTTCGTTAATTTAATGCAATGTTACGTACATAATATTTGGTAAACATTTCAAGACTCTAGGACCATTAGTTTTGAGCAAACGTAATTTATCACAAAAAAATAAAATACATTTTGTCAAAAAAATTCGAAATGTTTATTAAGAAGAATTGCGACAAACGATTTTCAAGACTTGTTTTAATATAGTTGAATTGTAACGTACCTACGTCTGACATTGTATTAAATTTTGTTAGGCCTTAAAACCAAAAATTACCTATTTTATGAATTATAAATACCTCAAAATCTATAACTGCTATAAATAGTCTAAAATGGAAAGAAATTTAAAAAAAATATATATTTTTTCCCTGATATTATATAAAGTTACACATTTGGTGAACATTTCAAATTCAAATTGTTGTAAGCCGGGTTTTCTAAGTCCGGTTACAATTATATTTATGTGTGGCGAGTTGAGTTCAAAACACGATTAAAGAATAAAAACAATAAAATAGATTGTATTTTAAAACAATATCGTATATATTTTGAAGTTTGGGCTACAGACACTGAGTGGTGATCACGTCCAGCACCAAATCTCAACTGTCCGTTTTTGTTATACATATTGGAATATTGGATATATATATATATATATATATATATATTATTACAATAATATTATTCTTAATTATTATTCATAACTACAAACATGATTATATTAATGATTATAAGATAAATATTACCTATATTATATCTAAAATAAAAATTAGTATTGAGTATGATAAATAATAATTTAATTCTGACGTGTCACATGAACAAGGTTCACGACATTTATAACCCCATTAGTTTCAAAATTATAAAGAAATAAAAATAATCGATTTTGACGAAATCGCGTTTTTATCGGTTTTACGTAATTTTTCGGTAGTTTTTGAGTTCGTTTTATTAGACGCTTATGAAAAATCGAAAAACCTCTCTAAGTACCAACTAGATGCAATTTGCTATCGGAAACAAACTGTGGCTGTAAGCCTGTAAAGATCGAAGCACTCCTCGTAAAATTGTTGTGTAGACATAAATTTAAAAAAAAAACAAAAAAAAAAACACATCATTATAAAACCAATCTTACAATATTCGGTATATTTTTATTCAGAATAATTTAAAAAGTATTCCAGTCATTTTTAGTTTATTGACAGTAAGTTATACTAGTTCATTAATTTCTCAAATATTGTCCATCTGAATTATTTTATTACCTATATTATTTATTTTGAAACACGAATACATAATATTATGTACAAAAGTCATTATGGCTTGTGCGTCGCACACATTTATCGTAATTACCGCGGATAACGTTTATGTTAATAATAAAGCGGTTATTATTCACACGATGATGACGGCGGCGGTAAGAGAATTCTGGAAAGTTTTATGATTCTTAAAATATAAAATCATTCGGCTATTGGTCGCAACGTTTTGCAAAATATTATAAAAACTTGAAACGTTTATATAATAAATCGATAAATCGATACATTTCATTTGTAGTTAATGGAAAAAAGTATTTTTTTTTAGCGAATACACCAGTAAAAGTATATAAAATACGATTCGAATACAAAAATATATACATATAATATATATATATATATATATTTAAATACTCTTTTCGAAAACATTTATTCGAATACTTTACAATTTTGCAAGTACTTAATGCAATAAACGCACGCTGAATACCTGTGACTGTCTGCTGGTACAATAGCGATAATTAAATTCGACAGAGATGAGTTTTGTTGCTAATGAAACATATAAGAAAAATACCGGAAAAGTCGTTATTTTATATGATCGGTTGAGAATACGTCCGCCAGTATACTCGCTTATTATAATATTGCAGTCTTCAGCAGTATTTACAAAAAAAGAAAACAAACGCTTAAAACTCAATAAAAGCACACGTACGATTTCTATATATTATACAGACGCCCGCCAAGTATGAAATTGGTCAGTGTGAGAAATGTCCAGTCAACGTGCCACAATATTTTCACATATTGTTTTTGGCAAAATAAAAGATTTCTCGTATCATATTTATATCATATTATAATGATTTATGAAAATATCATTTCCAATTAATTATTCATCAAACATTATCATCTACCTATTATTATTTAGGTACATTGATTGTAAAAATTATTTTATTCGCGTATTACGCGCATTCATTTATAACGCGACGTTGTTTTCAACTCGTGGCTTTTTGAATATTACATATTATAGTGTTACATCCGTACACACAATTCAGTCGCAATCCGTTAATCAATAACACATTCCATAGTTCTTTAACCCGGTACACTCACAGCTCCATTGAATTGAACCGTAAAAAAAAGAACTAGGCGGGGGGATCTTGTGGATGTCGTTTCGAATGTGTAAACTTGATCCAGTGTTGTAATGAATTGTATCATTATAATAATACAATTCATTAAAATTCATACTCGTACTATAAATTTGAAAGCAACGATAAATCAATGCATTTAATAAAACGATTCTGAGAGGAGTTTCGATGTAATAATATTTATTATTAATATACAATAATACATTTTGACAAAATCGCGTTTTTGCCGTTCTTGACAAAAAAAAATTTTGTATTTTGCTTTTAAAAGCTACTGAGAAAATCAAAAAAAAGTAATAAGTACCACCATACCAAAATTTTCTACCGTAAAATGGGTACGTGTGTAATAATCGGAGAGCATTTTTCCTAGTAGAAAAGTTGTACACAGAAAAAATAACCTATACGATTATGTACGTCAATTAGATCGATACTTTCTTCCATTAAAATAATACACTTTGTCGAAAATTTTAAAACCGTATTAAGAGACAATTGTGACTTATCGGATCTTCAAGATTGTTTTAATATAGTTGAGGTAACGTAGAACGTGTGTTGTATACAAAAATTTAACACATAAAACCAAAAATTACCGCTTTTATGACTTAATTAGCTAAACACATAATAATTGCTGTAAATAGCCCGAAATCGGAAGAATTTTTTTGAAAATGTTTTCACGCGTACATAGTGCAGCAACGTCACACATTCGACGTAAATTTCAAAATTCTAGGATCATTATTTTTGAAAATAATGAATAAAATAATAAAATAAAATTGACGAAATCGCGTTTTTCAGAATTTAACACAATTTTTTGGTAGTTTTTTGGGTGGCGTTTAAAAATTATTAAGAAAATTGAAAAATGACCTCCCTAAAGTATAATAGAAAAAAAAATGTGTAATAATAAATAATAATAATAATAATCATTGTAAAACCAATAGCTTACTCGCTTCGCTCAGATTCTGTAAAAGTAACGAGGCACAAATTTTGTGGACGTCATTTCGAATGGGTAGATTTGATACTGCTGCTGCAGTATTATTTAGAGTTGTATTATTATTTATTATATTAAATTTGAAAGCAACGATTTATCATTTATATACGAGTATATACTCGTATGTACATAAAATATTTATTATTATTATATTATATTATTTTATTATATTTTATAAATGTAAAAAATATTTTATAGGTACTTATAAATTAGATATTTAAAAAGAAAAAAAGAAACTAAATTAGAATTAGAATTAGAATATACTCGTATAGGTAGGTAATATTATAATGACTTTACAAAAATTACGTTAGTTCTTGTATTTTTATTTGAAACAGGTTTCTTTTTTACGTGCGTGCCAAATGATTATATACATAACGAAAAACAAATTCGTAATATTTTGACCGTTGATCGGTTAAATCGAGTTCACTGTGGATAATGATTAAACATTGTGTATTACAGTTTCATTAATATGGTTAGCACATATCTCAATTATCTCTTCTTGGATTCTCCAACTAGTGTAATTTTTAGGCTGGTTATAAATCAAAGGGAAATCTGGTACTGATTTTTTATAAAGTTTACATAATTCCTAAAAATTCCTAAACAATAATAAATATTTATACATGGATATACCTACGCATAATTTGTTTTATAATTAAAATTAAAATTAATATTTATCAAAGATATTTTCTTTCGCTAATGATTTAAGTGTAACATAATAAAACATAATAGGTACAGTTTATCTACGTTATATCTGTATTACTTAAGTATAATAATTATTATACATTTCTTGATTGAGAGATTCAGTTTCTTCCAAATGCCTCTAAAGTCTAAAGGCATTATCCTGTTTTCCCAAATATAAAATACTATATCAATCAAATGCAATATGTGTGAACGATTTTTTAAAATTTGTTCTTAATGCCCAAAAGATAACAGGGACGGATCTGAAGCTCATTTATGGGGGGGGGGGCGAATTTTGATAATATTATGCGGTTTGGCACCAAGAAATATAAGCAAAAAAAGAAAAAGTCATTCAATAATATTATTACATTTATTCATACAATAATATCTAATGAGGTATATCTTTCTGACACATTAATTATATTTTGTAATTAAAAAAAATTACAAAAAAAAAACGATATCATAAGCGCAATTTGGAGGGACTAAGCCCCCCCCCCACAATTAAATATAGCCCCCAAATGTTTTGTATTTAATATAGTTTAGTATTAGAAAGAATTGTTCTTTTCATCTTTTCATTATCTGAAAGAATCCTTCAAAACCAAAAAAGAAAAAAGAACCGTAATCCTTTAAAAAATTATTTTTTGACAACTATTACTAGTACAGAGCAGTATCAAAAAACACTAAATATTTCGGAGGGGGGGAAGGTTTGTTAATACGCCACAGCCATTTACAAATGCAATTTATAAGATATTTCTTTTTATCTTATATCATGGTTGTCAAATACCCTTTTTAGGAGGCGTCCAAAAGCCGCACTGGCGCCCTTGAGTCGATACTGAATTTCCGCGTCGATGTTCGCGTTCGTGGAAAGGTGACTGCCAAGGTATGGAAAGTGTTCTATGTCTTCCAGAAACACTCCATCAAACTCCACAACAGAGGGTGTTGGATTAGTATTAGGGGCAGGTTGATAAATAATAAAAAGTATATTCATCCCCCCATAGAAAATTTCTGTGTACGCCTCTGCTATACATAATACAAAATGTTTATAAAAGCAAAATAAAAATATGATATTCAAAATTCAAAATAGTTCGTTTGGTGATAATATAAAATATAGTTTAAAAAAATAACGCCAGGATCGTTGCAGTTCGTTAAATCTTTTTCCTTAGAAAACAGTAAAACACGTTTAAAAACCCGACCGCACCACTACGAACCGCTAGCCTTGTCGTTGCCAGTCCATATTACCTTAGTTCATGCTGTTAGAGCACCACCTTATCATTTTGTCGGTTACTGAGATAGACAACCGCTACTAGGGCGTAAACTCATCATGTGGTATATCGGATACTCGCATGTTCGTAATGAAGGTAGCCGTAAAGACGTAAAGTCGTAAATTGAACAGAAAACGAACAGTCTCTAACACGGACCAAGATATATATTCAGTGCTTGAATTGGAAAAAAATTAGAAGGGGGATGCAAAAGTACAAAAATAATGTGTGTTCCAGCAGATTGTAATGTCTTATAAATTCGTGGGGGACGGTATTGATATTTAAATTTGTTGTTGTGTCATTGCCAAAATTATAATATTTCGTCAATATTTTTACGAAAACTATTATTTGTGTTTTGCGCAAGAAACCGTTATCGTTCGAGTATCCCTTGTATTTTGTAGATGAAACTCAATGAAAAGCTCATTGAGTTTCATCCATTCGAGGATAAGGTTTTTTTTTTACTTTCTTTTTGGTGTATTTATCGTTTTATAATAATTAATAATTATATTATCCAGTAACTTTGTATGGAATTTATGTAAACATATTTAATATTCCCTTTATTTTTAAGATCAATTATTGTTTGTTATATTGAATTTCATTAATAATTTGTTAAATACAGTCTGCTTTTTTCTTTTACTGAACTCTGAAGTGTTATATTTTTTTTTGTTAACTTTAGTTTCGCACTGTTTAATTTTTCATAAATCGTTTGTATTTTGTTTTGACAAGAAAACTGTAATGTTCTTATGAAAATAAAACAAAACATATTTTATAAAAATAACAACATATATAATAAAGTAGATTACATTTTGTGTTCATAATAACAAAATAATGCCGAGAAAAATTGACGTACGTTAGGCTGCCCCCCATTCGAAATTTGTAAAAAAATTTATGCAAATATTTAGCAAGGAATTCGCATGAATTTGCAAGACTAATTTGAGAATTTGCATGCCACTCCTTCGTCCGCAATTTCAATTTCAAGGGGGGGGGGCTGGCAAGACGTCACGCCAGCCCCCCATGGTAAATATTAACATTTTTCAAATATTTTTTTTGCAAATATTTAGCACGCGATTCGCATGAATTTGCAAGACTAATTTGAAAATTCGCACGCCATCCCTTCGCCCGCAATTTCAGTTTCAAGAAAGGGGTAGGCAAGACGTCCGGTACTTGTCCGTAGGCTCTACGATAAAAACTCGCGAAGTAATCACGGTTCGAAAAAAAGGGGGTGGGTGGTCACTTTTAGTATGTTATACACCAAGGTGCGTAATACACAAATACGTTGGTCCGGGGTCGATATCTCGTTTATTGAACGCGTGGTATACTATAACATATATACATATATTGTAAAATAGTTTAAGACAAAAATCGACTTTACGAAAAAACACAGGTAGTTTGAAAGAGAATACGTACGAACGCACGAATGAGTATAATTTTGTTTAAAAAATTTCCCGACCCTCATAACTCGCGAACCGTTAGAGATACGTGAAAACTTCAAAGGACCAAAAATGATCCCCGTATCCGAATCTCTCGGATTCCATAGTACGGAATCCGAAATCCAAAAAAAAACAATTTTTTTTAGGCGCTGCCTCCTATTTTCAAAAATTCATAACTCGGCTCCTATTCATAACTAAGAGACCGGACCGACGGCATAACGTTTCTCGTACACTCCGCTATGGGATTCCGTAAAAAAAATTTCCGACCCCTCTCCTAATTCTCTACAAATCGTAACTCCCCCCTCCCTTATACTACGGCGACAACAGTGGTACCGTTGAACGCGTTAGAACGCTCCGGTTCTGATTCCGAAGACCCCGTATCGTTACGACTACTATTTACAGAGTTATACTTGAATCCTTCGGAAGGATTTGGCACCCCGGTGTGATGGCGTACCGCGTAGAGCTCTACGCAACGTATCTTTTGGTCCAGATTCGGCGGCTCTACGTTAAAAATTGAAGGAATTATTACGGTTTGAAAAAATGGGAGGGGGGGTAAATTTTAGTATGTTATACACGGTGCCCCGTAATACGGTAAAACGTCGGTCCGAGGCCGATACGCAGTTTATTAAACGCGCAGTACACACACATACGTGATTTCAATAACGACGAGATAAAATGACACATTGGCAATGGGCAAACGTTCGAAAAAAGTGCCATCTTAATGGGAAAAAAAATAAAGATTTTTTTTTTTTTTTGGCGGCAGATGACGAATTTATGTTTGTTAAAATCGGCATAAGTACACGAACACCTTGATAAATACGGGAAATTCGCAAGGAATCGAAAATGATCGTCGTACCTGTGTCTATGGTTTTCCAAAAGGAAATTGTTATCATGAATCGTAGGAATCGTAAACATATATGAAAGATTTTTTACTATTCTTTTTGTACATTTTATTGGAAAACGAAAGCTGTAGTTACAGTCTTATGTTAAAAAGCAATGCGAATCTTTTATGTCCTTTTGGATTTTGCTCTCAGATCATTATTTAACAAGCATTAATAATATTTTAGATTTTACTGTACGTCGCCGATCCGTAGTTTTTTATTCAAGTACACGTTATCATCTTAATTTTTCATCAAACCCTACGATTTTGGTGTCAAAAAATCGGCCGTCGCCGTGCACAACTTTTTTGTGCTTAGCCTCTTTCTTAATTAGCCATTATTTTCCACGCATTATCGGATAATGTGATTGTTATCACGAATCGTAAATGTAAATGAAAGATTTTTTTTACTATTTGTTTTGTACATTTTATTGAAAAACGAAAGATGTAGATACGGGCTTATGTTAAAAAGCAATGCGAATCTTTTTTGTCCCCTTGGATTTTGCTCTCAGATCATTATTTAACAAGCATTAATGATATTTTACATTTTACCGTACGTTGCCGATCCGTAGTTTTTTATTCAAATATAAATTTTCATCTTAATATTTCACCTATACCTACGGTTATGGTATCTAAAAATCGGCCGTCGCCATGCGCAACTTTTTTGTGCTTAGTTTCTTTCCTTAGTAGCCATTATTTTCCAAGCAGTATTAGTTATTGTGATTGTTATCATAAATCGAAAAAAATGCCGTCTTGCCACACGCAAAATTTTCAAAAAATCTTAATTCCTCTCCTATTCGTAACTAAGAAACCGTTCAAACGCCGATAGATAGGGCGTTTAAATGCCTAAAAAGTTCTATATCTCGTTTATTGAACGCGCGGTATATAATATATATATATATCGAAATATGGTTTACGGCAAAATTCGACTTTACGAAAAAACGTATAGGTAGTATATACGGGAACACATAGGAATGTTCGAATACCTACTTAAGTAAGATTTTTATAAAAAAATGATCGAACTCTTCTTACACGTAAACCTTTAAAGATAGGTACGTAAAAACTTCAAAGTAAATATTTACTAAGGAGAGAACCGGCGTGACGTCTTGCCTACCTCTTTCTTGAAACTGAAATTGCGGGCGAAGGGATGGCGTGCGAATTTTCAAATTAGTCTTGCAAATTCATGCGAATTCCTTGCTAAATATTTGCATAAATTTTTTTACAAATTTCGAATGGGGGGGGGGCAGCCTAACGTACGTTGATAATTATCGGCTCGGTGGTGTAAACGATTCGTTTACTCATACACGAGCCGTGTCACTGATGGTAAACATAATGTACACATAAATAAATAATGTTTTATTAACATATAAATTAATTAATTATCAGCCTCAGCCACCCCCCTCCAAATAAAAATCCTGGCTACACCACTGTCATAAATATTACTGACAAACGCGTGGATCGGTTTATTGATCATGACTAAAATGACCATATATTTTTTTTAATCAGAACGGGATAAAAAAACAAATAATCATTTTTTGTTATAGAAAATTTTCTTTTAATTTAAGGAGCCGGAAGGTTTAGGGATTCTGCAGGTGGTCGAGGAAGGCGGCTATTTCTTCCTCTGGGTTATTCTGCAGGACCTGGCTATTGGGTGCATCGCCTCCTGTCTACACCGCATCCACCTCCATCCTTGACACCTCTCCTGTCGCTGGATGACTGATCCCCATATCGGCCTCGGATGTGCTGGGCGTTTAGGCTGGTGTGGCGTACGACTTTCGCCAAGTTGATGTAGTTTACAAGGACTTCTTTGAGGCGTTCGATCGTGTCGATCATGAGATATTAATTAAAACTTTATCCCTCATCGGCTTTGGTGAACCGCTACTTTCTTGGATCCGTTCCTATCTCACCAACTGAAAGCAGTGGGTCACGATTCGAACATGTGACGTTTATCCAAAAAATTCCCTGTCCCCCGTACGATTACGCTCCTGTCCGTCACCTCCTCTCCCTCGACACGCTAGCAACCCGTTGTCAGACCGCAAATTTGTCCTTTCTCTCCAATATTCTTAACAATAAAATTGACTGTCCTCCCATTCTATCCTTAATCAATTTCCGCGTTTCTCCAAGGCATACTCGTTCCACTATCCCCTTCTTAATTCATTTTTCCTCTACAAATTATAAGGCCAACTCTCCGATCCGTCGGTTAATGCGTTACGCGAATGACGACCCCACCTACGGCCTACCATGAAACATTTTTTTTTTAATTTTTGTTTAAGTTATCCTTGTACTCATTGTTGCACTTATTACATTATTTTCTGTTTGTAATTCACTTAATTATAAGGTATTTGTTCTTTGTATATATACTAATATTGTTTTGGGCTTATGCCTGTAATTTAATTAAATAAATAAATATTAGTACTAACTACTAGACAATATTTTATTTTCAGTTGTTCTACAAATTATGATATTATATAAATATAATATTAGTATAATATGAAATCGCAATGTACCTATTTAATAATAATAGTTTATTTTTAGAATATTTTGTACATATTATATAATTATTTAATACGAAAATAATTTAAATGCATTTAAAAAGATTGATGTAGGAAGTGAATCCCTCTTTTTAACATTTACTCCTAGCACATAAATGATCTGTATAATATGCAGTGCCGTCCTAACTACCAATAACGCCCTAGGGCAATACTATTTGACGCCCCCCCACCAAAAAAAAAAATTTACAACTAACGTAATATCTAATTACATAGTTTTATATATTTTAATAGTAAATACACTCATCCTCGAAATCATCATATAGATACAACTATAGAAGGGAAATTTATATCTAAAATAAAACAATACATTTTTTTTTGTCATTCATTTTTTTGACGCCCCTGCATTCATAATACTTTGGACGCCCTTGACACTTGCCCCATTTGCCCTCCCCCCTTGAAACGGCTATGATAATATGTAATCAGTGGTACAACAACAAAAAAACAATTATATATCATATATTTGTCTACTATCGTCTATCTATATGTATATATATAACATGAAAATTCATTTAATACGTAATATATTTATATAAATTGTCAATATTTTAATTTAATGTAATCACAACAAAAACACTCCGTTCACTCCGTGTAAAAAAAAACTCTGAGTGAAAAAAAAACTTAAAGAGGAACGCGATTAACTTTCGTACATCTTCTTGGAGGGGAATCTGCCAGTATCCGGAAACAAAATCGAGACTGGAAAAAATTGAGAGACCACTGAATTGAAAGAGTAGTTCTTCTAATGGAGGTAATGAATTTCTCATTGGGAGGATCAAACGATTTATGCGACGAGCGGACGAGCGTCTAAACACAAACGCACTGACTCGTCGGCTTTCCCAATACAGTTGATTGGGTTACTGTAAGGCGACGAACAGTTCTCGATTACCTCCCCCCAGTCAATCATTCGGCAAAGCTCTTTATCGACTGCAGGACGACGTGTGAAGGGCATAATGACACCGATAACATAATTGGAAGGTTATAGTATATATACTATATATATATATATATATATATATATATATATATATAATATATAATATATACATATATGTATAATATTTCTAATATTCATTTCTATGACTACTAATGTGTTTATTTTCTTGTAGAAAAATATAATACTATATTATTTTTAAACTTCTGTTAAGCGGAAATTTCAGACAAGCTAAATTATTATTTCCGAGGAAATTTTAACATTTTTAATCGCGTCCAAATTATAGCATGAACGGTAAGTAGTAGCTATTATATGTATGAAAAATAAGAAAAATCTCGAACTATTTTCAATTCTAATAAACTACAATGATAAACAGAAGAATTTTTTATGAAAACGGACGGAGAAGATTCGTTCAGACGTAGGCTAACTCGGCAAGTATCTATGCACACGTTAATCGGCTTCAACGAACTCCGACTTAACGCAAAACTTTGCGACGCGTCGCTGACTCTTGATAACGGCGACACGTTTCCAATACACCGGTCGGTTTTGAGCGGTTCTAGCGATTACTTTAGGTCAGTATATACGCATTATAAAAAAAACTTTTTTTTAATAAATTTAAATTTAATAAAATTATACGAAAACGCTAAAATCGTTTTAAATTATGAATAATTAAAATAAATGTCGTATGAAAGGCTAAATTATCGGACCAAATACGTTATAATGTATTTAATATAGGTAGTTTTAGATACTGAGCGAAGCGAAGAAGCTAATGGTTTTACAACGATGTTTATTGTTTAATTATTTGTTATTTCTGTGTACAATTTTTGGATTCGAAGAAGTATTCCGAATTCCGATCGGTACACACTCCGTAAAAATCTGTTAGAAAATTTTGTCGGTTACTTAAGGGAGTTCAGTTTCCGATTTTTTCAATAGTATTTTAACGTGTCACAGAAAAATTGCATTTAGTTATATCTCCGTAGTAATTACGAAAATAATGGTCCTAGAGTTTTGAAATTTTCAATGAATATTTATCGTTGTACTTAATTAGCGGAAAAAAATTGTTTTCCAGTATTGGGCTATTTATATCGATTATAGACTCGAGGATTATGTCTACTGACAACAATAGTTTTGTAAAATTCATCGAAGCTCCGTTCAGAATCTTTTTTTCAAGTACAATGATTTATCATTGTTTTAAAATTCATAGTAATAACTAAACTAAAACTCTAAAATCTCTGTCTAAGTAATTCACTTAAGCGACATCCACGATACCTGCTGCTCGCTATATTTTTACAAATATTACCTAAAACAAAACGTTTTTGTTTATAATTATTATTTTCTATATTAATTCATATAAATATATTGTATGAAAAATCAATTACGTATACCGGAAATTAATTTTTTCGTATGTATAGTTTATTTCCAAAAAAAAAGAGTACTCGAAAACTATAAAAAGTATTATATTTAGAGATTGTCTGGGTAAATGAAACTTGCATTTTTTAAAGTTTTTTCGCATACTCACTATATTTAGAAAATTAAAACGTATTTTGGTTAAGTATTTAATATTTGCATATTTCATTATTAAAATTATAAACGTTAATCCGTGATTTATTACTATCACAAAAGTAAAAAGAAAAAGTATATATATATATATATATATATATATATATATATATATATACACACATATTTATATAAGATTAAAAAAATATCGAAATAATTTTAAATCAATCACATCTGAATGCTTAAAACTATTTTTCCTATTCGTTTAATCGATTAGCTTTTTAATCCAACATTATTCCGTACCAAGGCATATTTTATGGATCGTTCTATTAAACAACTCAAATCGTCCAGTTCTTATGTTTTACTTTATATTTGTACTCGTATTACTTACTGCGGTATACAGTGCGTGTTATATTAAAAAGAGAAAAGAAATCGTTACCTATTAATATTTGAACAGAACCACTTGAACCCTTTGGATTTGCGGCTCTCGCATTTATAATCCTATCACAATATTTAGCGCAAAGTATTTAATTATCTACTATTGTGTCTGTTCATATACAATGTATTAAATTCGTACGTGTAAATTTTATGATACCTTTGCGAATACATTTTGATGACTCGTTTTTAGAATACTCTTCACCACTTCATTGCACGAAGGAGAATTCACGAGGATAAATTTGAAAATGATAGAAAGTTCGACGATGGAGTTGATTTTACAGTATATTTACATGAGACAAATAGACATTAATTACAATAACGTGTTGGACATCATGCGTGTGGCCGATTATCTGTGCATCGACGGCTTGGTGCAACTTTGCCACGAATTCGCAGTTGAATGTTTGGGACCCGATAATTGTGTAACTTTGATGCAATTCGCAGAGTATGCATTCAAAATATCATTGTATATCAAGGCTATCGGAGCCAATACTTTTTCAGTAGAAAAATTGTCATACCTCGTAGAATCACCAGATTTCAATAATAATTTGTACAGGTCGTATTGGACTCTAAATTTCGTAATTGAAATATTGAAAACTATTATAAACGTCGGAACAAGTCCAATTTTTAGTATTTTTTTCAATGTATATTTCTAGCATTAACTTTAAAATTTAAAATTTCAATGCAACCTATACAAATTGTTGAAACCGAATAAATCTACGAGACGTAAGAATTCTTCGTGTAAAGCAGTTTTTTTTGTTATTGGACTAGTGTGGTTTACCTGTTATAAATTGCCTGTATTTTGCTCTATAATAAACCTCCGGTTCCGACACCTTTAAATAAACATCGTTTCTCGCGAGATTACACGTATTTTCGAGGGTAATAATAAAAATAATATTAATGATGATGTACAATATCATGGACAGTTACTACTATTTCGTCCCATTGAGAGAAGAAGCATACAAATATATAGTAAAAAACTTTATGACCGTGACGGAACAAGGCGACGAACAGTTGATGGGACTCACGCAAGAGGAATTGAAGCGGATTATCGAGGACAACCAGTTGAACGTGAAGCGAGAGGAATGCGTTTGGGACATCTTATTGAAATGGGTAGACAAGGATCCGGTGAGACGGAAAGACGATTTAGTGTACCTATTGCCCAAAGTCCGTTTCGGCCTCATGGATTCTAAATACTTCATCGACAACGTAATCATTACTATTCGATTTCATCGTTTATGTACATTGCCGCGGATGTGCCCCATTGATTATTAATTATTATTATTCATTAGGTAAAGAATCACCATTACATAGAAAACCGTGCCGACTGTAAACCGTACATCATAGAGACACTTCAGTTTTTGTACGACCTGCAGCTGTCGCCATTGCGTCTCAACTCCATAGCACCAACGCTCGCCCGACCCAGGTACCCGTCCGAAGTGTTATTCGCCATCGGCGGTTGGAGCGGCGGCAGCCCGACAGCGATCATCGAAACATACGACACCAAGTCTGACCGTTGGACGCGCATATTCGAGGAAGATACGTATGGGCCGAGGGCCTATCATGGCACGATCGTTATGAATGAGTATATTTACGTCATCGGTGGATTCGACGGGTTCGAGTACTTTAACTCATGTAGAAAATTCAACACGACCACGAAAACGTGGGAAGAAGTAGCACCAATGAACAGTAAAAGGTATGACGACAAATACAGTGACAATTTTTTTGTTTCATTGTCGGACGAAGCCGACTTATTTTTCCCGTAACTTTAACCAACGAACAGTGTTGTAAATGGGTAACGACATATCACTTCCATATATCGAATCGATTATTCTACACGGATATGTACACCAGTTTGTTGCAGTCTTCACAATGGAGGTTAATTGAGTTATATTTTGAATTAATTGTTATAATAATTCATTATACAAAAAAAACTATATTATACGCTTCATTGCAGGCGAAATAGTCGGTATAAAAGTGTAAAAAAAATTTAAGAAAAAAGTAACTGATTTTTAACTAAACTAAGTTGGCATCTTCTTAAATACGTTTTTTGGTTGTTCTAGTAGTTTTCTTAAGATTTGACGGAAATATATCGCCGAATTGGGAAAAAAAATGTCATAATTAATTATATTAAATTTATTTTATTTTATTAAATTTCATAGCGTTGTCAATGTTTATATTTAAAAGCTGAAAACAATAGTTTAAAATATTCAAAAACCGTTATTCACAGTTTATATATACATATATACACTACGTCAGTTGCTATTTTTCTGATTTTTCCGTAGTGCACATTTTTTAATTTGAACTTAATTCCTAATAGTTATGGGGAAAATGATAAAACAAGTTACTTGTACGTAAACGACAACTGTATCACATAATGATATTACACGTAATAATTTCTAATTTTTTATTTTATAAAAACTTGTATTAATTTTTATAAAAAAAATTGTTTTTAAATCTTAAGGTACGGCTGCAGATGGTATCATGCAGTCTACCTATAATAAAGACAGGTGCACATTTTTATTTTTCGTAGTGCACATTTGAGATTTCGTAGTGCACAAAGTGTGTCGTAGTGCATACAAAAATAGCCACTGTACTACGTTTTTTTTTTGTCGAGTAGTTGAAAAATGTAGTTGAATGTTTAATGCAGAGGTTCCCAACTTATGGTCCACGAACCACTGGTGGTCCGCGAGCCATAATTACAAAATTTTAAAAAAATTTTCGAATGCAACTAATGACATGCGTATAGCTTTGGCAGAATAACCCCAATAATATCTTTGTTAGTAAAAGAAATGCAAGCCCAAAAATCACATTAAATTGTTTTTATAATATTGTAATTTACCGTTAATAAATATAATATTAAAATATACATTTTTTATATGATAGTAATTTGCGTTAAATTGTTAATAAATACAATGCTTTTACTTAAAATTGAACAATAATAAACATTATTATAAGCTTATAGGAATTTCATTGGTTTTTATTTATTCTTAAATCTAAATTCTAAAATATGTGAAAAAATTGATTGTTGTTTATAAGAAAAATAAGGTCTAATAATGAGGTGGTCCGTGACGTACGAAAGTTCTCTATGTTGTTCGGAGTATCAGAAAGGTTGGGCACCACTGGTTTAATGTAATGTGTTTGGTAAGGTGTGTTCTGACGAGACACATTAAAATTTAGACCAATTGTTGTTCAGATCTATTAAATAAATAATACATTGTAAATATTTTTCATCTGGAAAATACCAGATTGATATTTTATTTCGACGATGAAACGTATGAATTATATCGATATTAAAAGTACTTAATATTATTTATTGCAGGTGTTACGTGAGCGTCGTATTGTTGAACGGTATTATTTACGCGATGGGCGGTTATGACGGCCATCAGCGGTTAAGTTCTGTGGAAAAATATAACTTCGAACGAAACCAGTGGACGATGGTAGCATCGATGAACTATCAGAGAAGTGACGCTTGTGCCGCCGTCCTTAATAGTGAGTAAAACATAGGCGGATCCAAGGGTGTTTATCGGCATGGCGATCATGTCATTTTTATACAGCTAGTTCGAAAAATTAAATACTGTTTACGTATTATGTATTGATTTATTCAAATTGGTAAAGTATAATATTTTTTTTTGATAAATACACTACGTTAAATGAAATTAACATTTTTTTCTGAATTATATAACTTTGTTAAATGTTATTGTTATTATTATTATTTAATTATATAATAATAATATTAATAATTTTAATACACATGTAAAATTATAAAATTTTAAATACCTATATTTTTCATGATAATGTGATTTAAAAAAATTAATTGATACATATCAATTAAAGAATATATTAAATTAGTTAAAAATATTTTTAGTATAAATAAAAATGAAAAATTTAAAAAATGGAATCATCAATTACAGGCTTTCAGAATTCCATACTTTGGAAATATATCATTCGCTTCATTACTTAATTTACATTTTTTTTATAACGAGTATTGAATTTATTCTACTGCCTGCCCTTACATATTAACTGTATAATAAATCTGTTTTGGAAATTTTTTTTTACACTATTACCACCTTCCCCTTAGACATTTTTATCTAATCTAATTTAATTTATAATTGTATGCAAATAAATCGTAAACATATTATATGTATATCATAATGTAGTTAAACATGCTTGATTTTAAAAAAATATTAATAAAAAAAGAAGTGTATTCACTTTCGAACGACTTAAAATAATTGCACGTTCTTAAGAGGATACAATCGTATATTTGTTGTCTTCATCTATCTAACAGACGACAGCAAAATCACTCTATGTTTGGGTTGAATATAGTATTTAAATGCGTATTATTACCAAATTTGAAGAGAAGAATATTTTCAAACGCACCACACAGTGTTCTCGTAAAATACCCTCCGATGTCGTGAGATTTTTTTTTATTTTTCAAGTTAATGCTGGATAAATATGAGTTTATAATTATTTATTTAGGTTGTAAAAACATGTCGAATTCATATTTAAATATTTTTTTTTATAATGGCGTATCTACTTTGACATATTAAAATTATGTTTAAGAATTTAAAGGATATAATATATCACGACCAATTCAACATGTTTTAGCGTTTGTAAAAAAACACGTATTTCGATCAGTATTTTCGCTTCGTATATTATATAATCGATAAAAAAAAATATTTAATTTTAAAAATTAATATTGTCATCGTCACATAGATAAAATATACATAACCGGCGGTTTCAACGGACAAGAGTGCCTGAATACGGCAGAGATTTATAACGTGGCCATGGACGAATGGTCGCTTATAGCTCCCATGCAGACCAGACGGAGTGGCGTGTCTTGCATAGCATACCACGGCTATCTATACGTGATCGGTGGTTTCAACGGTCTGTCGAGGATGAACAGCGGCGAGAAGTACGACGCGGCTACGAACCGCTGGAGTCCGGTGGTAGACATGTCCAATCCGAGAAGTAATTTTGCCATCGAAGTACTAGACGACATGATATTTGTAGTCGGTGGATTTAATGGAGTGACCACAATAGCCCAAGTGGAATGTTACAACGACCGTACGGACGAATGGTGAGAACCATACAAATCATACAATATCAATTTTCTTTTCGGCGGGGTTATTTATTTATTTTTTTTAAATTTGGATTCTTTTCAATCTAAACGTTGTCTAATCTATTTATCTTTCACTCTTGTTCTCAATATTCGCCAAGAACAATTACCACATTGGGATTTTTCGTATATCGGCGGTAGTTGAGTGTATTTAACAAATATAGATAAAAACGTTGGCATAATTTCTTTTTTTTTAATCTATATAATATAATAGAAAATGATCAGATCAGTTATTTTCATACCAATCTGATATCCTGAGGAGAAAAAAGTTATACTTGTCGGTCGTTTTCCCGTCGTCACCTACAGGAGCCCCCCGAAAAGTTTGTAAATAACACATATTTCACAATTTTACATTAATCGCGTGGGTCATTTTAACTCTGTTTCATATTACATATTTTTACTGTCCCGCACAAGACAGATTTTCGTGTTATATAAAATCAAGTAATTTGTATGAATAATAGGACAATTTTTTCAAGCAGTTTAAGTTTTTGATATTTGCGATTTTCGTATTTTTCTAAGAACTTGGTGTATCATAAAAGTTTAGAATCAATATACAATACTTTACCAATATTTATGTCGTATTAATTAATTATGTAATAAACCACTAGCGTCGCTCACAATCGTTTTTCAAGTACAATAATGTATCGTTGCTTTTTTATATTCAAAATAATAACAATAACAATAATAACAATTTAACTTTGAAATTTCTGTGGCCATTTGGCCATTTGAAAGCGATATCCACACAGCTACATTTTTCAATGATAAAATATAGGTTTTATTTCCAAAAAAAAAGAAGAAAAATGTTGAAACGTGCACTTGCAAAATTAAAAATGCCTATTTAGGTTCGAAGCTAAGAGAATGCATTTATTCCGTTCGGCGCTGTCAGCGTGCGTCATGAGAGACTTGTCGGACGTCGAGTACTACATGCCATTGGACAGGGACAGACTGTCCGAGGAGGGTCGGCGAAACATAGAGAGGAACAGCCGGCACAGCAATAACAGCGACGTACGTACCATATACGTTGACAACGAATCCGTCAACTCCACTCTCATTCAGGCGGATGTCAACCGTATTGACGTTAACAACAATAACGGTAATGACGAAGTTGATGACGATGTGTTTGTCGACGTGGCGACCGTCGAGAACCGCGGTGAATAGTACCTAAATCTACGAGACATTTTTGGGCCCGTCATGTTCGTCAAATGTCATTAATATTTCTTTCCTTAAAGTGTAGAGAATAGTTAGCGAATACTAGCGAATACTAGCGAACTAACATTGGGCATTGGAAGAGTTTAGAAAACGGTGTATACCTAATATCCACAGCTAGGTAAATTATTTACATCATATAATTAGTTTACATTTGGACATTTAAGGTGAACAATTCACTTCGACTCGCAGAATATTATGAACGATTTAATCGATAAATTAACTTAACTTGTTGTTTTTTCAGATGATGTTTGTAGAAATTATGAAGTCTTTACGTTTCGGATTTTTTTTTTATTTTTAACAGTTTTGGTAGGTCGGTAATGACCTAGATATTTGGCTAGTTTAAAACAATTCGTTTTCATTGTGTTAATTTTTTTACATCTCGTCGATAATAATGTGCAAGAAGCATACATATTGGTTAGTGAGAAAAAGTTTCTTCTCTCTTCGTTAAATAGGTATAGTGAATATTTATTGTGCTCAACGTTATATGAAAAAAAATTGGCTAACGTTAAAATATTACAAATCATTTTTGTTCAGTAACGCATTTCTTCCAAACACAAATACAATTAATACCAACTATTATGTGCAACTTTCATAATATTAAACGTTTTTGTTTGACTACATTGCAACGATTTGTTGTCGCATTTGTCGTTTCAAACAAATAACAATTAAACAATAGGCAATTTTTGCTAAGCAAAACGCGCTCAAAAAAAGTGTTCTATTCAATAACAATGGACAATTCAACAGACACAAATGTATTTAAAATTGCTTTTAGGTTCTGAGCGAAGCGAGGAAGCTATTAGTTTTACAGTAATGTTTATAATTCTTACTTTTTTTCTGTGTACAAATTTTCGACTCGAAAGAATGCTTGGATGATCTCGTCGCGCGTGATACGATCCAGTAGCAAATTATATCTAGTTTGTATTTTATTTGAAACCTTTTTTGATTTTCTCTGTAGTTCCTTTACTCGTGATTCAAAACAATTCGAAAATTAAAAAACAACTAATTTCTCAATAGTTTTTAAACGCGACAAAAAACCCAAAATAATGGTCCCAGAGTCTTAAAATTTACACCTAATATGTACTCGTAACTGCAATATACATATATATGTTACGAGCAAAAGTCGAAATCGGCAAACCTCAGAAATGCCCGGGCAAAATGGTACTTGGGCAAAACATCATATTTCGGCTTTTGCCCGGGCACACCTAGTTGTGACCAGCAATATTTGGGTAAAACTGTATAGCCTACATATATTTTAATATTTCACAGTACAAATGTTGATTTTAATATTAAATATAAACAATCATAATAAAATAAATCTCTATTATTTATTTATTTAATCAATAATTGTGAAAATTCCTACAGATATTATTGATAAAAATATAGTAATATTATCATGTTAATTAAACAAGTTTTTAAAAATTATATATTAAATTATTTATATTTTAAAATTGTACAATAATACAATAAAATATGATAAAATAAATTCTATTTTACAAATAAAATTAAATACTGTGTGTCTTCTCATATTTCACATAATTGTAGATTGTAGATAAAGTAAAATTATATCTCTGGTAATAAACTATTGATAAAAATACAGTAATATTATAATTTTTTATTTTATTGTATTATTATACTGTTTTAAAATATAAATAATTTAATATACTCGTATAATTCTTTTTGAATTTTTTAATTAACATAATATTATTATATTTTTATCAATAATATTTGTACGCATTTTCATCATTATTGATTAAAATAAATAAAATTAATAAATAAATAAATAATAGAGATTTATTTTATTGTTATTTATATTTAATATTAAAATCAATATTTGTACTGTGAAATATTCAAATGTATAGAGGCTATACAGTTTTGCCCAAGTGTTGCTAGTTTTCCCGGGCAAAAGTCGAAATATGATGTTTTGCTCAAGCACCGTGAGCAGTTCGCGTTTTGCCTGGGCATTTCTGAGGTTTGCCCGATTTTGATTTTTGCCCATAACATATATATTATACAGTGGCGCCAAACCTATACATGAATTGAAGCGATCGCTTCAGGTAATAAAAGGGGAGAGTAGTCTTATTATGTATTGTTATTACTTATTACTTATTACTTATTATTATATGTTTTTGTCTTTACATTACATAATATACTAAATAATTAATAAGTTTGATATTATAATTATAGTCAGGTGAATGAAAAGTGGCCGCTGGCCAATATGTTAGCAACCTTTTTCCTAGGGGTCCTCAAAATCAGTAAGAAATTAAAAATCTTAAATGCGTTATCATTTTGTTGTTATCACGTAATATACAGCTATTATAACCTATCATGTAAGAGTATTAGCACATATAATATATTCTGTGATTAAAATATCAATGTTATCACGATTTTAGCACGTATAACTGAACTATTTTACCCCAACCTGACGTGTTTTCGCCACCGGGAGCGTAAAGATCAGCGGCCACTTTTCATTCACCCGACTATAATAAAAGTTTAGTTAACAATGATTAGATGGATGGGTGTGTAAATAATTCGATTTCATTTCACTCAAATTTATATGACTCGGCGATACTCTGTGTATGTACAGATATACGTAAAATAAATTTCAAAAAGTTAATTCCAAATTTAAGCTATTCATAGCAATTATTAAATGTTGAGTTATTTAAATTATAAAATAGATAATTTTTGGTTTCAAGGGCTGAAAATTTTATATAACATGTCCTACATCCAACTATAAAAAAAAAATCTTGACAATCCTAAATCACAATTTTTATTTATTGCTACCTTACAGTTTTCCGACAAAGTGTGTTACATCAAAGCTCTGCTCAAAATCGTTTTATTGAATGCAATAATTTATCACTGCTTTCAAATTTATAGTAATAACAAAACACTAAAACTTTACCTAAATAACTACCTATTTAACTTGTAAACGACATCCACAACACTCGCAGTTCGCTAACTTTTATTCATTTGAAATATTTTAATTTTTAACTATTCTAAGTCATTATATTAATCAGTAATTCAGTATAAATACATAGGTATATTACAACTTGTAAATTATGTCCAAAAACTTGTTAATACAGTAATAGTAGAACCACAAAATTCATTGTCATTTCATTTCTTGCAGGTCAAACATATTTTATTCTTTGCTAATTATATTTTCTCAAGTGTCAATACAACTCTTTTAATTAGGTAATTAGTTAAATTAATAATGTAATATCTCTTTAAATGTATATCATAGTATACAAAGTATGTACTAGATGATTTTCAATGTCTTTAATTATTTTGGTATAAATAATGCGTTGATTAACAATGACTGCAGTATATCATGATATATGCTTACAGCGGTCACTTGACCAACTCTTATACGAGCAAACACATTGCATCAGTTTAATTTTTAAAATATCATTTTTTAGATCAT
Source organism: Slavum lentiscoides (assembly GCA_032441835.1). Taxonomy (NCBI): domain Eukaryota; kingdom Metazoa; phylum Arthropoda; class Insecta; order Hemiptera; family Aphididae; genus Slavum; species Slavum lentiscoides. The sequence continues at coordinate 9,228,600 of CM063720.1, read as the reverse complement.
GTAAATCAATAGAACCATTTTTTCGATGGAGATGATTGAAGTTAAAGCATAATGCATAATTTAAACATGTGTTGCTTTCTACAATATTTTTCAGTCCACATAAAATAATATGACTTAATGAAATAATATTAAATCATTTGTATATATGTAATTATAATAAGTTAAAAATATATCGTATGTCTTATAATATGAATGTAGATCGAACATGAATACACAACCCTGTATTTAAAGTTTCTTCGTGTTCTACCAGACATAATTGCTCCTGGATCACACTTTAAATAATTAAGCATTTCGAAGTTTTACTTTAATTCCTTTTAAAAAAAATGTAATGAAACAGGTGAATTAAATAATACAGAAATAGGGAAATATTCATCATAGTAACTATCAATGCACAGAATATGTTAATGAACCGACGAAAATTCTTACGCTAAAATGATGAAGACTGTAAGAGAAATTTATTTTATGTCCAGAATAGTATTTATTAATGGTACATAATTAATTTGTATGATCTAAGTAACATATATTTTATTTTTTATTAACAATTCATAATTCTGTTTAAATTGTTGAGACTTAAAAGCCAATTATAAATAGATACTTTAGAATATATCTTTGATCCGTCATTTTATATATTATTGTGACGGAAACTCTAAATTTGAATTACCTATAGAAAATATTAATATTAATGTAACTAATTTATGTTATCGACGAGACGGGAAAAAACAAATTCTTAAACAAACCAAATATCTCGATCATCATTGGCCATCCAACTTAGTAGACAAAAACACTATAATTAGCATCTTTTTGATCTCGAAATATATAAGTATACCTATATTTATAGTCGTTTTTAGATTTTAGTTCAGAAATAACTCACGCACCTTGTAGAATTATGAAATTTCGATCATTTATTATTATTCAAAATTGAAATATAAAATTTACAAGTTGCGTTGGGTCTCCGATTTTCAAAATAAAAATTTCTCAAGCTGTTAAATGCCTGAATAATTCCAAATTTCAGTGTGTGTTATGTTATATAATTTTCTAACATTATTTTAATCGATAATCGGAGTCCAATGTAACCAGTAAAGGTTTTCTTCTTTTAAATAAAAAAATGGTAGTAATTATTGGTATAATTAAATATATTTAATGAGAGAAGTGGAATAACGTCATCCAAAAGCTTTTCCAAAAATGTTGATGCCAATACATTTTGTGACAGCTTTTTTTTTTTTAGCTTGGTCTTTTTTTACTTTTTAAAAGTTTCTTTGCGGATATCACTACTTTTTTACTTTTAATTATTTCTATAGAGCATATGTAAAGATTATTATTTTTTATATGTTCTTTAATTATGTCAATTACAACAATAATAAAACTTAACACTTTTTGTATAGGTAATAATTTAATTTTAATATATTGAACAAAATCTATTTAATTATATAAATATGTATATATATATACACATAAAAATTGCTCACCAAGTTTATATATTTATATATACTAGCTAAATTACTCGGCTTCGCATGTGAGCAATTTTGAATACAATAATATATCGTCTCTACTCTTCAGACAAAAAATGAAAAATTGGGTGACGTGGGGACACTTGGAGAAGTATTTGGAAAAACTCTGTGAAAAAAATCATAAAAAGTTTATTAGTATCTTTAGGAACTTGGTTCATTGATTTCTCAATTTGATGTTGAAATGATATTCATATTCTCCTCTGCAAAATAAAATCGGATATGGTGAACCACCTATGATCGATGAGTTTCCGAGACTCGATGAACATCACCATTTCTGCGATGAAGAATTATGTCACGCAAGTCAGATTCTTCACCAACTATAACAATCGCCACTTCATCTATTGTCGGTGCATTATATTGTCTTACATGTTGGTCGATAGGTGTTCTGTCAGCTCTAACTACAATCAGTGGCGTATTTGAGACTTGTATCATGGGCGATGGTAAAAGAACTCCCCCCTTCCCACCAATAAAAAAATTATATGTAGGAATATAATTATTGAACAAAACACATTTTATTTATTCAGATAATTTTTGATAACTATAGTGTTACCAACGTTTTCATAAAAAATACTTGTAACTTATAACACAGAACAATATAAAATAATATAATTTTTTTAAATCTCTTGGGGGGGCGATTGCCCCTATCGCCCCCCCTCAAATACGCCACTGACTACAATTTTGTATTCATCTTCTGGCATTCATTCTAGAGAAATTCTGAACAGTCGAATTAATTTATTGTGTTGATCAAATAAAATTTATAATGCAGCTTAATGTTATTGTAAACTCAATAACAATTTAAATAGTCACCAATTCACCATGGTAACTGTTTACGCCTGGAAATTCAAAATTTCCCGTGTTGGCTACTACACTAGTTGGACCTACCGGGTCAAATCTACACCATTCAAGGACCCACTCAAACACACACAAAATTTTTTTTCAAAATCGGTCCAGCCGTTTGGTAGGAGTTCAGTGACATACACACGGACAGTAAAAATTTATATATAAAGATATATATATATATATATATATATATATATATCATATATATATATATGCCTCTCAGGACATTTATTGTTTGAATTGAGATCAATTATTGCATATCCGTTATGGCTTCTCTTTAGAAGATCGCTTGATGAAGGTATCTTTCCTTCTATGTTTAAATTCAGTGCAATTACACCTATTCCCAAATCTGGTAGCCCATCAGTTGTATCTAATTATTATCGACCCATTTCCGTCCAATCACATGTCTCCAAAACTTTTGAATCTCTTATTTTAAAATACATTGAACCAACTGTAAATTCTATCCTCACCGAGGAACAGCATGGCTTTCGCCCAAGACGATCTACTACCACATGTAATCTTGTGTTTAATAATTATGTTTATGATTCCCTCCAATGCCGAGCTCAAGAAGACGTAGTCTATATCGATTTTCGTAAGGCTTTTGACTCAGTCAATCATTTGGTACTCATACATATTCTTAAAGAATCTGGTTTTGGCGATCCACTCATGTCTTGGTTTAGTTCGTTTCTCAGGGACAGGTACCAATGGGTAAATGTTTTTAATGTTAAGTCTAATTTGTTTTTGGCTTCTTCAGGTGTCCCTCAAGGGAGTCATCTATCGCCAATACTATTTTCACTTTTTATAAACAACCTCCATCGTGCTTTACACGGTGTAAAGCAGGTGTAAATTACACCACTGCCAATTTCTTTGCTTTGCTGACGACATAAAGCTGTATTTACGCATATGTACTCTTGATGATTGCACAAAACTTCAGTCTGATTTGAATCGTTGTTCTGATTGGTTTAATACTTTGGGTTTATCTGTCAACTTCTCTAAATGTAAAATTATGACCTTTTATAGATCCCTCTCTCCACTTATATCCCAATACTTCCTTAATGGTAAAGCTGTTTCCCGTGCTGTCGACTGTGTCATGGACCTTAGCTTTAAACTTAGCTATAACTTTGACCCGAGTGCTCACATTGAACACGTATGTTGCAAGGCTCTCAAAACTCTTGGTTTCATCATGCGATTAACAAAAGACTTTCGACTAGGATCATCGATAAAAGCACTTTTTTGTGCACTTGTGCGCCCCATTTTAGAGTATGGGGCTGTAGTCTGGGACCCTCATACTGCTGATAATTCAAGGAAACTTGAGCGTGTTCAACGCAGATTCCTACGCTTTGCTAGCTTTACATTAAATATTCCTTGTGAGCCTCATAACTTTACGCCAGTTGCTAATAGTCTTGGTTTGACTTCCTTAGCTGAGCGTCGACGTATCGCTGATATTAAATTCCTTGTAGGCTTATTAAATAATAAAATTGATTCACCTGTCCTTCTTTCTCTAATCTGTTTTAAAGTTCCACCTCGTTCATCTCGTTCCACTGCCCTCTTTTATATCCCACAGGCCACCACAAACTATATGGCTAATGAACCTTTAAGGCGTCTTATGTCGATTGCCAATGCTGATCCTGCCTTTAATGATTTAGTATTAATTTAATTTTGTTTTTTCTATATTCTAAGTTATTGTGATGTATTATTTTGTTATCTTATATGTTGTATGTTAAAAAGGGCCCAGCCCGTATATTTATAATATATATATATATATATACTCGTATGTGTACAGTGGCGTAGCCAGAAATTAGTCAGGGGGAGGGGTTATTAAATAAATGTGGTATAATTTATTAGTATATACTCAAAACACTTTACTTTGACAAGGCGAAAAATAATGAATATATTTATTTGCTATATTTATAGCAGACCAAATTGAAATCCATTTTATACAAAGAAGTTCAAATAACGAAACTTTAAACTGCATATTTTGCCAATTTTAGAAAAAATTTTCATATTTATTAATTTTTATGTATTTTTGTACATATGTTATAAATAAATAAATAAATAAATAAATATATATATATATATTTTATTTTTGTAAAAAATTATATTTTTTTCTTATTTTTACTACTATTACTATTATTACGAGTATTATAACTATATAAAAAAGTCAAGGTGGTAGTTTGAACTTTCAAACCCTCCCTGGCTAGTGGCTATGCCACTGCACATATAGATATATATATATAAAACTACAATTTAATATACCTGCTTGTAGTTTATATTTGAAAAGATTTATTTTAATTTTCGAAGTAGGAATTCCTGCAATATTTAATTTTTGTTTATTCTCTCGTTTGTCCCAAAATACGAATTGACAAGTAATTATTTCTGCCGATCTTTCAATATCCGTTTTTGTGTGACACCTGCTATTACATATTTCACAATTGCCATTTGTTAGTGGTTATCACTGAGTCCTAATTGCAAACATTTCATTTATACTATTTTTATTTGTCGATCCACTAATATATAAAGTTATTGTGTGAATCGCAAATGTCGTGTTGCGTCCCATGCGAAGAAAAAGGGTAGAGTTGCGTTCCGGTCATTAAATGGGACGGTCGAGTTGCGTCCCGGTCATTAAATCTCAAATGATGAGTCACAATAGTTTTTCCCGTCACACTTGATCCAGGCTTCGGACTGGAAGTATAATGGTATTTACAAATACTGGCGTGTTTAAAAGAACTGTACTCTTGCTTGATTAAAATAATCGACGACTGAAACTGAGACGTCATGTTAAAAGATATCAATAGCTATATTGGTAAATATTTCTTGGAAACTACCTGGATATACTTTAATCGAGATATTACGCCATTTTTATAATTCATCATTTTATCTCGTAGACATTTTTTTTCTAAAGTATCTTTTGATTTTATCTTAGAACTGCGCATATTTATGTACACTTCAATCTGCACGGTTTTAAGTGCTTCAACAAATACAAATAAATACATTTTGGTATTAGGTATATGTATATTGAGTAATTACCGGGACACAAATCGACCATAGGAGTCATTAGAAATTGCTTACGGGACGCTATTCGACCCCAGCCTTATGATTTGTATTATATAAATAATCTGACACTGCGAGGTTTTATAGTCACAAGAGTGATTTTCACACATCTTCACATGAACGTCCATATTTTGTGTATTATTTGTACATTTGTTAATTAACGCTGTTAAACATTTTTCTGCATCTTGTTATCTATTACTGTAAAATGTCGACCTAATTCTGCATATTTCGTATTGGTATAGGGTTGCCTTTAATTTAGCGGTACTACAATGATTTTTTGCCATTCGTTTTAACATTTTATCTATTGCGTTATTACCACGTGCAGATACAGTACCAGTAATCACTTTCTCTGTTTCTCGTAACTAAAAATGCATTTTCGTAGCATGAAACAACTTCACTGTTTACATATTCGGCAGTGTTGAATCCAGGTATACATCAACGAGGCTACTGCCCCCCCTGAAATTTTATTTGCCACCCCCCCCCCCGTTCAATATGGGTAAATAAATAATTAATTAAACATATATATGTATAAATATAGTAAAGTGGGTAAATTTGTATTATATTCCACCTCTCATAGTGCCTCCTTAGAAAAAACATCTGAATTCAACACTGATATTGTTACGGAGCAACAAGGCTATTCTCAGAGCCAACACATTAACAAGCTGGTACCGTAATACGAATAAACCGAGGTTCACTAGTCGGTACGTCAGGAAAATACACACCGAAGGCGTGCACGCACAACACGCTACGCAACGGCGTGCACGCACAATACGTGACGCAACGGCGAGCGTTGATTGGTCGGCCGACGTAGTAAAACAAATGTTTACTAGTCGGTACGTTACGACGGCAGGCACGCGCAGCAGGCGACGACAACGCGACACAACGGCGGGCGGTGATTGGCTGACCAATCACAAAAGACCAACCGCCGTTGAAATCATAAATATAGAGGCCGATTGAGCGCCAACAATCATTCCATCTCAAGCCACGGTCCAGTACACACACATATTTGGAAACGACTGCCGTATTGGAACAACCGGATCAAGACGGACGCTGACCTGACTATCAAGGTCGAATTTGCAGCCGTCGATCCGGAGTTCCCGTTAACGACGGACATTTCGACAACGAACGCGCTCTGCGGTACCGTCAGCGAAACAACGTATCCGTGAACGAACTCTACGAACTGCAAGCAGCACAGCACCGGTGGCGACAACCATCAGTGATCTCCGTTGAACGACCGGCGCATCACACCGAGATATCAACGACGTTCACGTTTGGAGGTATCGAAAGCGCACTACGAACTTAATCGTAGCGACCAAGACCAACACGCCGACGACGAGACCACGCCATACCAGCACGACCGAACCGCATCGTCAAACAATCGTGGGACGAAGCGAAACAACCTAAACAGTCTTTATCAAAACTCAACCTTTAAAACAGTCCTTTTCAGGACTAACAAAACTCAACGACCTACTTAGGCCCGCGTTGCACCGAGTGGATTCACGGAACGGAAAGCTACTTACTTAAGTCAGCCCAGTTCGTGAATACACATATTACCTATTGTAATTTCACGCCACCTGTAAAATAGAGCGACCTCTGGCAACTTGATCTACCGGCGCGACTACTAATTTTAGTCTTGTCCGCCGGTAACAAAATGTAATGTAATTGTTTAAAGTGTATATAATAAACCAACATGATACGGTAAACGATGTAGGTATTATTAAATTATTACGGATGACCACACCAAACTAACCCGGAGTCCGTAACAATATCCAGTGTGAAAGTGAATTTTGTTTGAAATATTCGCGTTTTGTGAAATGGGTACAACCGTCTGCAAGTGCCGCATGCTTATGTTTATGGGTATACCAAATTTGATCTTGCACTTAAAGTTTTCCCGATTTGGTTAATATTTAAAGTACCTACTAATTTCTAAACGATATTTTTCTCTTAATTTGTTGTATGCTCGAATTGCTTCGTCTTGCGCTTTTACACTATTTGGATCGAAATTTATTATACGTTAACACCTCAATTTCGTTAATTTTGTTATAGCTACGTAACTTTATGTCTTTGTCCACACGTGAAAGTCTTGTTACGTATCAATACTGTTGATTTATGTAAATGTAATGGAAATCGATCCAATAACCGATTAGCAGATAAAACTACATACATATACAATACATTTTATTGTATTGTAATAATTCATAATTCATTTTTGTGAATTTTTCGTTCACCCTCCCGACTCGTGGAAATGAAAGAATGAGTTGAAATTTGGGATGTTTCTTGGAAATACATCACTAAAATTGCCCTTTGTATCTTAAAACCATATTTTCACAATTTTTTGGAGCGAAAGTAGGGTCAAATTTGGGTTTCATCCAACAATATTATTAGCGTTCCCCAGTGAATGATAAAATTATAATTTCAATACGTTTGAAATAAAAATTTCATCACATTCAACTAAGTAGTTTTCCACCTACGTCAGTTGAAGGAGATAATTTTTTTTAATACGTCAAATCGGCTATTTATGGATACTTAGAACATTTTTGGCTGGAATGAATACAGAAGGTTCGTTATTTTTCATTTTACAGCTGTTGATATAGATATTAAGAATCATTCAAAATATCCGTAGTTTTAACCTTTACCCGCCCTCTATGAGAGCTGTTTAACTACATTTAGTTGTGCAGAGTATAATAGCATTGTACAGTCAATCAAATTTTTTTTAGCTTGACTTACAAGTCGTCACACCTGCTCAGGTCCGTCCCGAAGGGGGGGTATTGTGCTACCCCCCCCCCATGTTTTCGTATAATTTAAATAAAAGTCAGCAAAATGGACCAAACCAATTAAAATCGGTAAAATGGACCAAACTTAATTTAGTCCAATAAATAACATGATTTTTAAAAATGGTTTTTACGATTTAAAAATTGTATATTATATTATTTCCGAAATTAGCACTAATGTTAAAAGTCTGATCCCAGAAATCGTAATAATATTTCATCATAATAACCATTATGAGAAATCCCCATTTGTGAAACAGCTAAACAGTTTTCAAATTAGCCAATTTAAACTTTGGGTTACACCATTTTATGTAGGTAGTAGATATCATCATAATTTACAAGTTATAATCATAGTCCAAGTCCAAAGAGTAAAATTATTATTACTAATGTGTGATGATATTGTATTGATGCCGTTCGTTCGTGATCGATCTAAGTGTGATCATGTCCGCATGCGAATGAACGCCGTTTACATTATATTATTCGTGGAGTATCCTTCGTGAGCCATTCGTTCGCAAGGTTTATATTTTGATTTCTTCAATTTCTTTTTTAAATTGTCAATTCGTCCGTCATTCCGTCATCGATTTTCATTTTTCATACACAATTGACAATATTAAGAATTAAGATGTGTGATATTGCAAATAAAATTAAAAGAAAACGTGTAATAGTTGAATGTTTGATGTGTGGATTTGTTTTTGACGATAATTATCGTAAAAAACATGAAACTAACGTTCACGATGGTAAACGTATTAAAATAAAACATTTGGGTGCTCCAAAAAATCCATTCGAATTTACTCGCCAGAATTACGAAAAAGTAAGTACTTAACCATTTACTTTAATAAATCTTGTAATGAAATATGAAATTTAAACTTTATTTAATGTCTGGTGAAATACTATCGTATGACCACAGGCGGATTTATCTTTTTTACGGCTACAGGCACCAAAAATTTGCCGCCCCTGTATTAGGTGAACAAGTTACAATACCCCCTCCAAAATACTTACTCTAAATATTAAAAATACAGACAATAGTAGTGGACATCTATTTGAATTTTTAGACTAACCAAAATACGAGTAGATAGGTATACCGTATACCATATACGATATACAAAAATATAAAATATAAAAAAATACGCACATTATTAATTATTTTTCGTAAATATAAAGTAATTAATTTTCCAATTTTTTTTTATACGTTTGATGTTTAATAAAACACTACAAAATTTTGCCGCCCTAGGCAGCTGCCTACAGTGCCTAATGGGAAATCCGCCTCTGCGTATGACTAGTTGTTGCATACGACGACCAGCAGTTAATTGTTGATCTACTGCAGGATCAGGAATTATTTATGCTGCATACATTCCAAAATCAATATTGATTGGATCATCATGCATTGGTTCATGCATTGCTTCATGTATTGATAGAGGTATATTGTATGTAGGTATATATGCACATGTTATGCAGAATGGTACACGTTATAATCATTTTTGAGGCTCTTTCCGGGTGGTAGTGCAAAACTTTGTGCTTCAATAGACATCTAATAAGAAGTGCATGAAACAAATTTGTAAATATATATTATGTATTGTTTAGTTTATATAGTTTTCTACAGAATAGATACCTAAAGCGCATTTTTAAAATACCATTGCATCTTTCTATTGTCGATCGTGTACTTGTCAGCCAATCATTATAAGAAGCAGCAGGAGAGTTCGGCATAGAATCACTTAAAGGGGTTAGCAACCAAGATCTAAGCGGGTATCTTGAATCGCCTATATATTATGTTTACAGAAGAAATTAAATTGATGTTATACCTATTATGAACATTGGTGATTCATACCTAAAAAAAAATATGGGTGACCGTTGCTATGTAATTTTTCCATATATGTCGAAACGCTACTTTGGCGCAATATACGAGTCATGAGTACTACCTGGATAATTTGCATTCACATTCAAAATACTACAATGTAAATCGCAAATCTAGAATAAAACAAATTAATGTATTGTTAAAACATACGAGCACATACTAATATATTTTACTATTGACAGGAGTGTTAACTATCATTTTGTGATAATAAGATTAGTACATATTATAGTCAATAGATAATAACCAAAAAAAGTTGTTCGCTAGGATGATTACGAAAGTGACCGTCTCGGGAGTAACATGTCTTTGTGTGTTGTTCTCTTTTTACTGTGCGTTCAATTAAATTCAGCTTTTTAGCGTTACAACGATTTATAATATGCGTTATTATTTTAATCCTGATATTGTCGAATAATCTACGAGTAATGTATCAGCGTATAACTTAAGTTTGTGTAAGTTAACAGGAGTATTTAGCATATTACTTACTAAATGAATATTTATACTGTGATAGCCTTTACGGTTCACGTATATATGTTCTGGGTATAGCCCTTCAGAACGAGGGGGAAAACTTGCTATATGGGTACAATCAATACAACCTATAATACCAGGTACCCCTTTTTTTCATGAAATCTAAACAGATATTAAGAGTTCAAGTAAGTAAATTGGTAACTGAAAATTAATATAAAAAAATAAGTAGGTATGCAGTACCCCCTTCTGACGGTATTCAATTTTTCAAATGTATTTGGAAAATGTACATAGCGCTTGAGAATATCAGTTATATTCATAGCATCTGTAACCTCCATAATGCATCTATTCACAAAAGCTTGATTCAGGGCTGAGGATCTATTGTCCCCAATATCAAGTTGATATGATCCATTTTAATAAAATGAATAAACTCTATTCCACAAAAAATATATATCACTTTTTATTCAGTAGGTAGTATATACGTATTTCGATAACTATGTTATCATCATCAGTACACAATAACGACTTCTAAATTAGTGGTAGAACAAAACTAATAACACTACCTTTTTTTATTGTAATGGATGATTTCCTTGTTGGTTCAATCATATGAGGTGTTGACAATTCTATTACTTCATAAACCAACGCTTTGTTTAACCGTAATTTTTTAATTGATGATCAGACAATACTGAAGGTAAATTATAATAATAAAAATTAATTTTTATAATATATATTTTATTTTATTTAAAAATTATAAATTGTAGTTTTAAATCAAATTGAAGTCTTATCTGTGAAACAGCAACTATTATACATTTTTAAACTGTTTTATAGAACACATATTTAAATTTGAAATAAGTTATAATTTAATTAGAAGGGTAAAATGTCCTAAAATGGTTGAAAGTGACGAATTCTTTAATTATTTTGACAAAATTAAGGCTGCTTAGAATCTTAATAAGAATTAAGAATATTTACTAGAGAATGTTAAAAACAGAATTCCTACTAATTTGCAAATTTTTATTATATAAATATAAAACAATACGGAAAAATTATTCCAGAAATTCTTTAGTAAAGAACTTACAGAATTTTAATATATTTTCAAAATGAAAATAGGAACATTTTAATTTTTTAATTTTTAAAAACTCAAAATTAGAAAATAATTATTATATTGTTTACCACCAATATTGACAGTTTTCTTTCAAAGTTTTATATGACCTTTTTATTTTGTTTATATAAAATAAAACTACAATGTCGCTGCCTTACAATAAATACATTTCTGCAGATACCTGTGTCTACGTTTATTAAGCTCATGCAATTATAGCATATTACCACGAAATACGAATCTTATGTGCATTAAATTTGTAATTATATGTAGATATTAAATAAAATTAGTTGCTGTAATATGATAAATATTAAAAAATAAAATAAAAATTTGTAAAATTTAGAGCAATACTTTCAATACAGATTGTTTGCAAACACAGTAAAAAGTAAGTATGACATTTGATATGATAGATTATCTGAACAAAAAGTAAGTACCTACTAAATAGTTAGGTATTTATTAAAAAATAGGTAACCTTCAAAAACATTTTGAGCTGTGTAGAATCGACGGGGATGAATTTCTACAGCTTCCAGCTCTACCAATTGTAATTCCTCTAAAGCTATTCGTTGTTCAAATTCTTCCAAAGCCATCGTTTTATTTTTAACAGGTTTAGTTACGTATTTATATAAAATAAAAAGTGTTTTGTTTTGATAATAAAACGTACCTACGTACACTATCTTCGAATGGTTTATAGGCAGACGTATGAAGACTACGAATATTTACGTGAACGTATTACTCGATAAAAATTCAAGAATACGAATTTTTCATATAATACGTAAAAATGGCGGCTTAGTACACACCGGAGCATTTGGGTGTAATGTAACAAAGTTCGTGTTCGCTTGTATGAGTACGTTACATGGTAAAAACGACCAGTGTGTACGTTTAAGGTCGAGCACTACTCTGTATCGGTTGTTCGCCAGTCTGTCCATCAGTTATTCGCAATTTGTTGAGGTAGAGCGATCAGGGCGATTCGCTGCGAGCAACTGGTTTAACGTACACACTATAGCGTCGTGTCGTAACGTAACATTCCTTTGATGTTTGTCAAAATACCGACCTCGGGTGGATCGACGACGTCGCGAGCCGAGCACGCACAAATGATACAATAATACCGTACACACTTGACCATTACAGTTACATTGTACCTAAATGCTCCGGTGTGTACCCAGCTTCAGATATTGTTAGCGATGGTGTTTAGTGGCGTGGCATACGAAAATAAATTAAGAAGACGTCCTTAACTTTGCCCGGGCGAATGCAGCTATGGTAGGTAACGCGACGACGTGTTTTTATAATTCGCGTATAATAGGTGCGTCATTATGTTGGTCACACAGCCAGCGCGTGTCGAACGACAACAAGACGGTGATAATGGATTCCGATTACGATTTCAAGGTTTTTCAGTAAAAAAAATTCAATTTTACATTATAATATACTTTATAGTGAAATAATGGTCATTTTTTTTCTTCTACTTTGTAAGTAATCTATTGAACCGTTTTTATTTACGTCGTTATCGTAACGTTATATTATAATACGCGCGCCTATCGCACGCCGCACACACGGTCAGATAAGAGGGTCCCGGTCAGTGCATCATACATTGTGTTTCAGTCCGTGGTAAAATAATAAGTTATGATAATTATTGGTTTTTTTTTTTTTCTAATAAAAATATATGTACGTATCGATTTCGTTCATCAGTGGGAAGTTTGCTTGTATTGACAAACATTTCCTCCGTTTGTCTACGCGCCTTTATTGTAGGCAGCTTATTAATAATAATAGATATATTCTTTTAAACAGTCTGGAAGGATTTACCTTATTATAGTTCGTGTAATATATTTTTTCCAGATAAAATCCCGTCGTTGTATTGTCATCAGTTTGTGCTGAAATCAAGTGGACCACGTATAGCCGACACCAGTTTTCACGTATTATGCCAGAGACATTCGATCATATTGAGAAAAAAAAAATGATACCCTTCGTTTTGTTGAGGGTGCCGATTATATTTGTTTTGGACGAATTTTTTAAAAGTAATTTCGATGTACCAGATATTGAGGGTGCCGATTATATTTGTTTTGGACGAATTTTTTAAAAGTAATTTCGATGTACCAGAATTAGCAAGCGTGTTTTCTATAAAAGACGATTATGTCAATAGCACTGTTGGTAAAATTGACAATGTCGAACCCATAGAATTATATTACAGTATCGTATTTCAGCTCTTCATCAAAATCGTTATGTACTGTATAAGTGAGTTTCAATTTACATTGGCCAGTGTATGTACGGTAGGAAAAAACTAACGTGGTGTTCTTATTATTCTAGTATTGTGGTCAATGTTTTATTTGATATCGCTGCCCGAGACACATTTGCACTTGGCTTATGCTGAAATATTTGTTGTGTGTGTTGCACTTTTATCGTTTTGGATGAATGTAGAAACGCTAATGTTGTTTACGGAAAAATATAAAAACTATAAAAGATACATAACAGATAAAATAGTAGTGTGGGACATCGTTGCGATTGTGGATTTTTTAACAAAATTACCAATTTTGGAACTTTCATTGATAATATTCCGCAACTTAATAGTACAATATTTACTACTGCAACTATTTGAATTGATTGCTTCCCGGTTTCTTTTACTCGATGTAAGTATCGTATTTCATATTGAATTCCCCGTCACAAAGAAAATTTATAATATATATTCATAAATGTTTCCTCCACAGGTCACTGGTGTTTGCTTTTTGATCCCAATTTTATTCGTATTCGTACCAACTACACAGAAAAGTTTGAATTTACTGTATGTGTTTCTCACCTTCCTGCCATTGTTGAAAGCATTATGGTTGAATATATTTACGACAACAAACTGTTTAATTAATTTGGCGTATAAGTATTTGTTGTGCACCATCAGGTAAACTTTTTTCTTATGTATCGTTATTAATTTGTTTACGTTTTATTGAATTGTATTTTCATACCCATGTTTTTTATCTGTGCTACTAGGCAGAACGGAATATTTTTCACGATTCGTCAAGAATGGTACAGTATGGAACTCCCAAGCGTCTTACGATTATTTTGGTTTCTGCGATTAATATTTCAATATCTGTATTTATTGCCTTATACAAGAACAGCGAGTGAAACAATAAAACTTTTATTAATTAACGGATGCGACACAATTGTTTCCTTTTCAGGAATGGTTTTTTTTGTGTCATCTTTACTTCATTGTTTTCAAGAATTCATTAAAAAGGTAAGAAATGAATATAATAGAAATATTATTTACAAATATTTAAAAAATATTTTTTTTCAGGTGCTATTTATTGACGAATTGGAAACTAGAAATTTAAACAAAATTTTTATAATATTATTTTATATAATGGCTTATCAAACAGGATTGTTATATTTGGAACCGGAAGAACGCTTTACTCAACTCTGTGAGAATGTGTTTTTACTTTGTTCTGTCTTGCCAATCTACCTTCATAACATCATTCGTCCGTTATTAACGTATTCGACTTACTTTGATAGTCATTCTATTAAATGGTACTGTTTTTTTTTTTTTTTTAATTGATAGTGTTGATGTTTTAAAATAATTATTGTTATTTTTTAGGCGTCCAGGAGCTCTTTTAGTTTGTGGTTTTTTTTCAATGTTCTCGATAAAAATGTTGATAAACATTTCGTTACGATATTCATTCAGCTCATGGTTACTTGTAGTTTCAGTTTTCAACTGTCAAACAAATATTCAGTTGTTTTCGTCATTAGCCATCTATTTATTATACTTGACTAATTGCTTACGATTCGATTATTATTTAACTTACATTAAAATGTTTGGATCTATAGTAAATAAATGCAGTTTTATAATTTATTTAATTACATTATTAAGTTAAATGTTATATTTCAGATGAACTTCTTCATTGACATATTTTTAGTATTGGCCGGTATCTATATTATGGCGTATGAATCTTTTGGTGTTGTCCGTGCAATCATAATATGTTTACATATATATCATATCTAGCTTATGGTATGTATAATGTGTACTATTTAAAAATCAACACAGTTATGAAAAGAACTGAATCGTTTCCAGTTGTGTCACAAGTACTCAATTAGTCGAAGTCTATATACGTTACCTATATGTTTATACCGTACGTTTTCAAAACAGACAAAAATTAATAAATACAATCTTTTTTTACGGTATTCATCTATATGGTCCAATTATACAAGTAACTAGTAATTAATTAATTTATCAAAAATGTATTCACTTTTGGTTCAGAATTAAAATCTAGATAATACTATAATATTGTAAAGCACCGTTGCTTGATTTCAAAAATGAAAAATATCAAAGTATTTGTCTTTTATGTGTGAATGGGTATGAGCAATGGTTTATTTTCCCTTTTTTATCATTTTCCTTAAAAACGTAATATACTTCATTGCTATATAATGATGAGAATTAGATTTGAAAAATTTGTAAACATAACACAAGTATATTTTAATTAATTTGAACGTGTTCATATTTCTTTTTGCTTTTTCTCTGTGGCCAAATGTGTAATATGACGTTATATAATTAAATGGGCCAGTACAATCATGATAACATCTAATATATATGTGTGTGTGTGTGTGTGTAAATGTGTAATTTTCATATGGCTTAATTTTTATAAATGTAAATAGATTAGACTGTTGAAGTATTTTTAATGTTATATTTATACAAATCATGTGATCTTTCAAAATGTTTATATTATACAAATATTGTAGACATAAAAATTTTTTATGAATTCTGTGCATGTTCCATAAGCATTACAGAGTTATAATTACTATTCATTTTGTTATTTTGTGTGTACTGTGTGTGTTGGTTACATTTAATTATTTATGAAAAACTGGATGTTGTGTTTGAGTGTATGTTAACAGCAATGATGGTAATTAGGCATTATCACAAATGACTGGGTGATAACCTAAACTAGCTCTTATTTCACTAACCGTTCCTGTTGTTTTTAATTTTTTTGATATGCAAATTTCTATGAGTTCTGGTTTTTTTTTTTAAATAGGTGTCTGTTAATTTATTTGTAGAGAGCTCCAAATGATTATTTTTGTTCGTATCCCATTTTATTCACCAGTAATTATAAAAAAAAATCTCGCCCATTATGTCAAAACTAAAATTAATTTTATTATATCCACGGCTGGGTTAAGAAAACACAAATATATATTTTATTATATGTGTACAAAATGTATGCTAGTAACGTATCGTATATTTAAAATAATATCAGCAATTTTAATTTTCCTCTCTGTGGAGAAAATTACAAAAACAATTTGAAACAATGTTTTGTCTCAGTCTAATAAAACACAATAGTAATATAATAAATACTGACCTTTATGTTCTACTACGTAGAACACACGCGCAGATTTAAAATATTGTGTGAACACACAAAAAACTTGAACGTCGTAAGGTAAAGAGCCGAAGTTGGGCGCTACTTTGTGGTGAACGTCGATTTACTTTCGACGTACCTATACGCACACACAATAAAATACGCAGTGTATTTAATTTAAACTTTTTATTGATAGAATGTCCTACAGTGATCGCGTTACACGCTCATCGCCCAAAGAACCCCATTCAGGGTTGTCTTTGCCCTTTTATATTTTTTTTTAACACAGTTGTTATTATGTTACTTACTGACTAATTGATTACAATAGTTTTATTATTTAAAAATTACACAATGATTTCTTAACCTAATTTCTAGTGTTATGTTATAGCAATAAAAAATGTCTGTTACAACACATCTATTGATGATAAAAAGAAAAATAAGATTATTACGGATACAAGCGCGCGGCCGCGGTATTGCTGTACGTTGCAAATTCTTAACCTAATTTTTAGTGTTATGTTAAAAGAATATAAAAATGCATATTACAACAATATGTAATAACATAAAAGCAGTGCTTGAATTGAAGGGGGACGGAGTCCCCTTTCTTTTTTCAAAATATTATAGCGTACCCCTTCTAATTTTTCATACCGGGACGCAGAGAACGGGACGGTCAAGACTCTAAAATTGTATTGAACTAATGAAAATTAAAAATTTTATTTATAGGGAGTGGTCGGTAGTTGTCACAATATACAAACAATACATTTCTTGAAATGACAATCGTCAATTGCCAATTTTTCTCGGTATTATTTTGTTATTATGAACACAAAATGTAATCTACTTTATTATATATGTTGTTATTTTTATAAAATATGTTTTGTTTTATTTTCATAAGAACATTACTGTTCAACACACAGTTTTCTTGTTAAAACAAAATACAAACGATTTATGAAAAATTAACCAGTGCGAAACTAAAGTTAACAAAAAAAAATATAACACTTCAAAGTTCAGTAAAAGAAAAAAGCAGACTGTATTTAACAGATTATTAATAAAATTCAATATAACAAACAATAACTGATCTTAAAAATAAAGAGAATATTAAATATAATGTTTACATAAATTCCATACAAAGTTACTGGATAATATATAATTATTAATTATTATAAAACGATAAATACATCAAAAAGAAAGTAAAAAAACCTAATCTTCGAATGGATGAAACTCAATGAGCTTTTCATTGAGTTTCATCCACAAAATATAAGGGATACTTGAACGATAAAGTTTATTTGCGTAAAACACAAATAATAGTTTTTGTAAAAATAATGACGAAATATTATAATTTTGGCAATGACGCAACAACAAATTTAAATATAAATACCAATAATAATAATCATAGTATTTGCTTAATTAAACAAGTATATAAAAGTAATCGTAAATTAATAAAAACAAAAAAAATAATAATAATAATAAATGCTCCTTTACTATGTGGCGCGAATGTTTACAGTTAAAAAAAAAAGATGCTTATTTATTATTGTATAATAAAAAATATAGTGGGGGTGTGGAGGGCGAAGCACAATCTGCTGGAACGCACATTATTTTTATACTTTTGCATCCCCCTTCTAATTTTTTTCCAATTCAAGCACTGCATAAAAGTAACTTTTATTCGTATAATAAGCAAATAATACTTTTAAATTGTTATTTCATTGCATTCCTTGTCAAAAAAAAAAACTATGAAGGTGGATATGTTGTTTTATACTAAACCAAATAGATTAAATCCAATATAATAAAATGAAAAATACAAAACTGCAGTTTTCTCAAACCTAATAAAGTGATTTTAGTGCAGTGTACATATAGCGATTAGTAAAAAAAAAAAAAACAGGAGATTAAAGTTTTAAATAATTATTTTAAAACTTTAATTTCCTGTTATTATGTATTTTTTATATAATTAAAATACCAAATAAAAATTGATTACAAATTATAATACCTTTTGTAGTAAACCAAACCCTTCTGTATATGTGTGTGTGTCAGGACATCAGGAGCGTACCCGCAAGGAAGGGATTTCGAGTCCGGACCTCCCCCATTGAAATTTCAACATTTAAATAAATGGTTTCATACGATTCAAATTTAATCTAATAAAACTTTTATGAAAATAAAATATAATATTTAATATTATTATTATACACGGTACATAATAAATAATATTATAAATTAATAAACATTGATTTATATTTCCGTGAAAAATGTATTAATTTTGTAGTACTTATACCTTGTACCTATGTACAAAATGTTTTTTCTTTAATTGAAATGTCCATGTTTAATTAAATAAATACCCCCCCCCCTCTTGAAAAATTTTAGTTGCGCCGCTGGTGTGTGTCGTGTGCGTGTGTGTAACTATTATAATTTATGACTATTATTAGTGTTATTACCTAATTATAAAGTAGTTTTGTTTATTATTAAGTAATCTGTTGGTTATGAATTAAATTACAATATTTATAATTAGAGAACTAATTAATAAAATAAAAAAATGTTCCCCCTCCACCATAAAAAATTCCTGGGTACACACTACGCGCCTGATATTATCAGGGCCGGCGAAAGCTACGGGCGATCGCACAAGGCGCTGATCACAATGGGGCGCAACACTGACAAGAATTAGGCTGATATTTTTCTTAAATTATTATTTATTTTAAAAACAAAAATTTTAACTTTACTCGTGCTGCCATATCAATTTGAAATACATAATAATATATTTCGTAAAATAACTAAATTGTTATTTTGATTAAAATTGTTTATTTTCATAAAGGCAATTTAAGTAATGATATACCCTCATTGTTAACTTGAAACGTAGTGTCGACGTTTATATGTAAAAAAAATACTCGTATATGTAGAATATTATTATTTTTTTAAAATGGTTAAAAAATAAATTAATAAATAACCAATATTATATAAATATATGTTAATAAATCAATTTGTAATAAAATAATATAATTTTGATTATTATTCTCTGCAATTATTATCATAATATCATCATTATGATAATGGAGAAACATAATATCGCATTATCTCGAGAGGAGAAAAAAAAATTATTCGTTGCTTTGAGAGATAACCACAGAGACCGATAATGTGCAGTTGTCAGAATTACACGCACTGCGTTTACGGGTCGCCGTCACCAGCGTCTAAAACCAATTGAAGTCGAATGACGCACGTCCTCCAGTATTTACCGTGATGACCTTCGTCGGGCATATTCGAAGACTGTTCTCGTTCACCGTTAGCGTTGTTCCGCTCGTGAAATCAATCGCGTAACTGACTGTCAACATTGTTGTGCATGAAAACAATCTAATCGGCCTCAACGAGACGTTTTCATAAGCGTTCAGCACACGTTATCACCTGCTGGTCCGTTTCGACTTAGACAATTGTTTGGTAAGTACCACTCTCGCCCCCCATCCCTTGTACGTATCATTAGCATCGGTTCGCAGTGTTATGTTGCGTCGGTCGGAAAGCACTGTGAAATCGTATTGAAGCGTCCAACGTTCTTGGTGGGGTTGTTTGATTCAACATTCGCAACGTTATTTGCAGGTGTTACACTACGTTACAAAAGCCGTGGTGGTGTTTGTGATCTCGGCAATCGCAAACATGATTGCCAGTAGCATTTTAAAAACGCCTATCATGTACATTATGGACGAACTGTTCAAAATCAGTTTCGCGTTACCGCAACTCGAAAACGTTTTATGGTCCGTGTACCATAAAAATCAGTCGTATCTCGACCGCGACGTCTACACGAACAGCACTATCGGTCAAATCGAGAACGACTACAGTGACGAGTTGACCACACCGAATTTCAACGACGTCGCTCTGTCTGTCATAAAAGTGTTAATGTGCTTTTTGAGTAAGTCGTGCGTTCTCTTGTTTTTTACGTTTATAAAACAAGGCAATTATGAATTTCGTAGGTACACGGTTAATGGAATGTGGATTTCGTTTGTGTTTTGTTTTCTAGCATTTGTTTTGTTGATTTTCATCTATTTACTGTCGACCAAGTACATGCGCATAATGTATTTGCATATTATTTCCATATGCGTTGTTATCGTATCATTTTGGACAAATTTACAAACGTTGAGAACGTTATCGGTGAAATATGTGAACTTCGAAATAGATAGAGTAAATGAGTTAATTGTTTGGGAAGCGGATGGGATCGTGTATAATTCAACGATGCGACAAATTGGAGATATTTTACGTGTGATATTTCAAAACGTATTAGTACAGTTGAGTCTGTCCATAGCGTTTGAATGTTTTCAGAGTTATACTAAAAACGTCGTACACCGTAGAGTAAGTAACGGTAGTTTTTTTTTTATATATATATATATATATATACTATTGACACGTTATTATAATATTTACATATTTTTATCTGTCACAGATCTCCAGTATTACCTTTGTTCTTCCTTCTGTATCCGTACTCATACCGAACACGTCGGATATTTTAAATATAATATCCGTATTGATAACTTTGTGTCCGTTGTGCATAATGTTATCGTTGAATATACATCGTATGTTGAAAGAAATTATTGAAACCGCTTGCAAATATATAGAGGACATCGTCAAGTAAAGTCATTTTACACATTGTTATTATTAATTGCTGTATTGTGTCACATTCAATAAATACAAATATTTTGTGTACGCGTTAGGTACTATGGAATAGACGCGCTGATCATAACAGTATGGAACTATGTCGAAATTCCATTGGTTTTCCGATTATTTTGGACCATGCGAGTAATCGAACAATTTTTGTACTTATCAGCAAGTACAGAAATGGCAAATAAAACTCTATACGATATTATAAAATATTTACTAACCAATGGATGTAACACATTTATATCCCTTACAGGAATGATAAGTTGTATATCATACTTGTGCTATCATTTAGAACAGTTTATCCAACAGGTATAAATAAATTTGTTACAGATTTAAATGAACAAACGTTTACATTTTCATTTTATTTTTTCTAGGTGGTACTGTCCAATAATGCAGTTAATAAATATATCGAAGTAGTTTTTACAATTATATTTTATATCTTAGCTTTGGTTACAAAACTAACGAGTTTGGAATCAGATATGCGCTTCATACAACTTTATCAAAATTTCTTTATAGTCAGTGCTATGTTATTAAATTATATTCATAGCGGTGTTTCTGTATTGTTTATGTCTTTAAATGTTCCTCATAATAAGTGGTATTTTTATAAATTGTCATGAAATAATATTCCAGAATTGAATATCTGTTTTATTTTTAGTGGTATAAGAGCTGTTTTGGTTTGTGGATTTCTCTTATTGGTTTCAGTGACAATGCTAACATGCTTGTGGTATAACCATTCACTTAGTCCATGGTTATTTATAGTTTCTGCACTCAATATTCAAACGATTACGAGAGTATTAGTGTCATTTGTCATCTATACATTACTTGTAAATGATTTCCATTCCGTATCTGGTTCGTTGAATTTGGACGATAATTTATATAACATCCAAACAATTGGTTCTGTGGTAATACTAAAAAAAAAAAAAAAAATTATTCGATGATATTAAAGTTAAACATTTGATTTCAGATAGATATTGGTTTGAACACCTTGATATTTTTGACTGGTATTTATATAAGGTGTTCGAATATTATTACTGGCATGTCTCTTACATTTGTATTATTTATATATTCATATTCGAGTATATGGTGTAGAAGCAGAAAAGAATGGAGAACATTTATGAAACGTCAAACAGCTGTAGACAAAATTGAATTGTTATCAGATGCCACTAGTGAACAATTGGCTGAGTATAATAGTTTTTGTATAATATGTTATCAGAATATGGACTCTGCAAAAGCTACTAGTTGCAATCATTACTTCCATAGCGCATGCCTACTTAAATGGTTCTGCATAAAGGTAATTAACTTTTTGTTTTTGTATTTTTATTATTTAATTGAAACTTTAACAAAAAAAAAATTATAATAATTATCATATAAAATTTTTAAAAAAACATAGTATACCCTAACAAAATACTAAACCAATGTTACATAATTTCAGTACCAAATCAAAAATATACTTATTATAAATTACAATTTTTTTTTCCTAAAGACCATGCATTGTTGTCACATATATGAATATCATATTATATTTTTCTCATTTGCCTCTAACTTATTTTATTTTTATACTAATTACAATTACAATGTACATTTGTTTGTAGTGGGTATAAGTTTACTTATTTAGTTTTTAAATCGTTTAGAAGAATAATATAATAATATTAATGATATACTCGTACTATTGTGATGGTCAATTAAAATTATAATAAAAAACAATCAATTTTAATTTGTTTCAGGATACTTGCCCAATGTGTCTAAGAGTGTTATTCAATTTGGAATAGTCATATGTTGTGGCACAGTATAAAAATATTATACACAGTTTTCAGAATAATATTGTCGATACTCCAGTTCATAATGTAATTTTTTTATACATATTATCAGCATTGGGAAAAACAATATATACAATACCCCTTTACAGTGGTATAATTAGTGTTATTATGTGATTTGTAATAAATTTAAATTGCGATAAGTAGCAGTCAACTGTATTCCAAACCCACCAAATCGTTAACCTTAACTGTATGCACCCACAATCTGTAGGTTAGATGTTAAACATGTAAATTATCAATTGGTAAAATAATTGGTAAAGTTAATATGTACATATATATACATATATATATATATATATATATATATATATATATATATATATGTGTGTGTGTGTGTGTGTGTGTATATATTAATAACTAAGGTATATGACATTAACAAACAATATTTTATTATAATTTATAAAAACTTTTAAATATAAATAAAATGTATACCTATTTATTTAAAACAATTTCTGAATCGATTTTCTTTTTCTTTTTAATAAAAAAGAGTAATAATGATCTTACGTGTTGTGAGTTTATGACACTACATTTTTACAAAAAAAAACACTTGAAATTAACATTAATAAATTCTTTATTTGTCGAATCATACTGTATAAATAGTAAACCAATGTTTTGTGTAGTTTTCCTATATATATATATATATATATATATATCCCAAAAACATTATTTGTAATAACATTTAAAATCCTCATTTTCTTCAAAGACTAAAACTCCGGTTGATATTTTAAAAGAAAGGAATACTTTCTAAAACTCAATATTACTGTTCTTTTTATTCAAAACAATAGTATTTTAATCATTTATTTACGATAATAATGATAAAATAAACACTTGTAACACATTAAATTGAACAGTCTTTCAAGTTTAAAACTATTGGTAATACTATATATTTTTATAAGTTATTTTGAGTGAATCAATTTATGTAATTTTAAGCATATTAATATATTTATATTTTTCATTTAATAAATTTAATACATCACGTATAATTTGTTTAACAATTGTATTTGAGTACTTATACATGTGTATACTTAAAGAAAACAATATATATATATACATAATTTATATATATATATATATATAAATTATGTGTATAATAATGTTTAATGAAATTTTTGTTTTATTATTGGAAATTAATGGTCATTAATATTAAAATAAATATGTAAGTGAAAATTGTAATAATTCACTTGTTCTATATAATTATCATAATTTCCAGTGATTTATCTCTTATAGCTCAAATAATTATTAACAATTAAGTAGTTTATACATATGGTAATATTTTGTTTATCTTATAATTACATAATTATACATATAAGTGATATATTCCAGTTATGTATTTCATCAAATGTTTGATTAAGTTTGTTTTCTTTTCTATATCCCATATATTATTATATATGTAATTTGTTATATTTATATATTTACATTATATATTAGAACTTAACTAAAAATTTAATGAAGTTAATTTTATGCCAATTATAAATGTTTTATGTTATATGTATAAATGTGTTTTTAGGCGGGTTATATGTATATTTATACATTGTAAAACAGAATGTATGGTTTTATGTTTAGTTTTTATTGAATACCTAATTGAATTTGAAAACCATTATTATTATATATGTAGTTTGGACATATAATATTTTCGAGAAATAAAGACAAATGTATGTTTTATGAAACAAAGTATATTCTATATTTAGTGGCTAGTACTATTATTTACCTTATTTTTTAAATTATAGTATATTAATTTTGCAATAAATTAGACATATCTTAAAATATGCTTTTAAATTCATAATTGAATATGATTTATTTACTTTTTGTAATGGTGCAAATAAATTTATAAATATTATGTTTTATTATTTTTATATTTGACCTTAGTCATCAAATGTTTTCTACATACGTAGAACTACTTGTGTAAGACCGACTAATCATTAATCAAATAGGTATGATTACGCCATTGACTATTGTAAACATTAGAACATTAATACAGAAGTACATTTGTACATAATATACATTAGTATTCCATGTGAGTTATTTTTATACTAAAATAAAATTTACTAATTAATTATTTTTTTTATAAGAAAATGTTTGTTTGAGAATTTATAGCAAATACATTTTTGTTTATTGCTACTGTTAGTTGCTGAAAAATATGCTTAGCTTTCTTAAATAATAATCACAAATTAGTATATTATAATATATTACATTAAATATTTTAGTTTTACATTTTCTCTTTAAAGTTTTGTTTTAAGGGGATTGAAAGCCGGTTTTTTCTCTCTTTGTCTTGCAAGTCGTTTTGTAGTAAAATTCACGAGGAATTCAAATCTGTTTTCAAATTTCTTATCGCACCAATAGATCGATCGGTACGTTGGAAGTACGAAACGTCTATTTTGCCATGTTTCATGTGCGTAAGACGAAGAGAGAAAATGTCCGCTTTCAATCCCCTTAATAAGTCATTTCTTCATTATTAACGAATGAATTTTATTATGTTTTTGGGATTATTATTTAAACAAAAAAACTGGGAAAAAAACTTTTTCGAGTGGGGGGTAGCTTAATAGTCAAAAAGTAAATAATGTCTCTTACAAACTTTACGCATTTTAATTATTACATTCGTTGCATGAAAAATAATGGTCATAAATGGTATTATAAAGAGGTCGCTCATATCATTGGTTTTATAATGTATTATAAAATGAATGCTCAAATATATATTTGTTTAAAATTTTTTTTTTAAATTGTTTAATATATTATTATTACATAATTCTTTTTTAACTCTATGTCTTTTTATGGTAATATTCATAATGTTCTCTATGTAATTAATTCACTTTCATTTTTTCTCTGTTGTACTTTTCTTTTTACTTAATCCCCGATGATGACTTTTTATCGAAACCGATAGTAAATAAACACACTTTTATATTTTTTTCTTTATTTTACATAATACCATTGATTATACGCCACTGTGTAGAAAAATATATTAGGTACGCTTTAAATGGATATCGCCGCTATACAGCGCTATTTACTAGCGAAGTAGTATTGGATATTGAAGCAAGTATGCTACAAAAAAGTCGCTCGCGTTTTGCGGTCATGTGACGCAACCTGTCTATGTGTCTATGCTATATCCAGATAAATCGTGCATTTATCAGTTATTAACTAATTTTTGTGTTTTAATACATTTTCTTTCCACTATTTTTCATTTTTAAGGGGATTGAAAGCGGGTATTTTCTTTGTCTTACACACATGAAACATAGCAAAATAGACGTTTCGTACTTCCAACGTATACCGATCGATCTATTGGTGCGATAAGAAATTTGAAAACAGATTTGAATTCCTCGTGAAATTTACTACAAAACGACTTTCCCACTTTTTTATTTCTTTTTTTTAAGACCTTCAAAAATGAATTATTAACAATTTTTTTTTTAAATTTGTTCGGTTAATTTTTTTAAGGGTTTATGAAAAAAAACGAAAAAAGTGGGAAAGTCGTTTTTTAAATTTACCATTACCTACTTATTAGTCATTAGTGTAGAATTATTTCATATTTAATACTTTCGCATTTGTACTTATTGTAAAAGAAACTATTTACAGATTGTACAAATCTTTATGGAAAAAAAAAATTAGTACTCATTAATTATTAATAATTATATCATGACTGCTAAATTGCTGATGAAAACGTGCGTGTGTGTCTGTGTGTGTGTATATGCGATTTTTTTTTCGTTTTTGACTAAAATATTCGTTATATTTCGACAGAAATATGTTGTGTCATAAAACTTGGACAAAATATTGAAAATTCAGATATACCTACATAATGAGACTAATGGAAGTATATTCTTCGAAGTTTGATTTATTAATATTCATACGATGGAGTCGGAGAAGAAAATGAAGTAACAAATAATAGGGTATATGAGGCGGATATTAGGTGGATCATGAGACATGAGCTTTGAGGATATGAATTTGTTTCGATTATTTTGCACAGCATCATTTCAAAACATTTTCCAAAATTGTGTATATTACTTTAAAAATAACAAATACTTTTCCGGTGTCAAGTTGTAGCGTGGTGCAATAGTTCTCGAAATTATACTGAAAAAAAATTTCTGGCAACCGAAATATGGTAATCACTATAGTACCTACTATACAGTGGAAAATAGTTAGCTCAGGGAGGTATTAATTTTGGTTAAAAATACAAGTCAATTTTGGTTATTCGTATATTGTTATTATATTTTATTAGAGCTAAACTTGGTTTGGTAATGCTTACATAAATGATGTACCTAACAGAAGCCAAAAGTTTGCAAATGTTACAGATTACAGCAAAATAGTGTGTATAATGCATATAAAGCAATATTCTTCCATACGTGAAACAATTCTAGCATTACAGGCAGCTAATATTTATTTTATAGTTACTAAATTTTAATATTTGATTCATACTTTTTATTCTCGTGTCAAACAAACACATTTTTGTACAAGTGCTCATATAAGCATATTAATAAAGTAAATTAATTTAAATTTTGTGTGATTTTATATAAATCGAAATGTAGTTCAAAATATATTTAAAAATAACAATTCTCCAAAAAAAAAAAAAAAAATGTATTCTTTAAACTTATACTGAGAATAGACGAATATCAATGATTTAACTGCATGCATTAGCATGATTCGACTTAGAATATTGACAAAAAAAAAAAAAGATTATATCATCAGATACCATTTATAACCAAATTTACGACTTTTTTTTTTTTTTTTTAAATCGCCGAATGTGTATGTGTATGTGTACATTTGTAGACGTAATAAATATAAGATCCACTAAGTGCCTGCAGGTATATAGATAAAATTAAAAAACAATCTCACCAGAAACTTTAAAATTGAACGTCATTCTGCTGACTCTGGTGCCTTTGATCGTCCATAGACTCGTACACATTACTAGTATTCATATACATTACATATTACCTATATAGGGAAATACATATATACATTTTTTTTTTTTATATATATATATATATATATATATATATATATATATACAGGAGACAAAATTCTTAAAGTAATTATACAAACAAATATATATGAGTGTATATTGAAAACAAAAGATATATAAAAAAATTTATTTATTTTTTTGTATTAACTCCCTCATACGATTATTGAAGTTACCACTATATACGTATGATAAAAATTTTTATATTTACATTATTTTTACCGTTTCTCTTTTTTTTTTGTTTTTTTATTATTATTAATTTCTCTTTTCGTTTATATATTTATTGATATTTAAATCAACACCATAATAAATAATTAATGTTTACGTTATTATATATATATATATATATATTCACTATTATAATTTTTTCATTATGTATATATATACTTTTTTTTTTTTTAAATGATATTTTAATTTATTAATTAATTTTGTATTTAATTACAACACGCATCTCATTCCGTTTTTTTTTTTTTTTACGGTTAAGAGATGTGTCCTGTCACGGTCGCCATTTTGTAACGTGACACTTCCTCACTTGGACAGTGTCCGTACTGCGACAACCAGAATGGGTTGCCGACGATACGCCGAGACCGTTAAAAAGTCCGAGTCGTGTGGATTTATTATTATTGTTTTTTTTTTTTTTAAAATAAAAAAAAAAACGTTTATAACGTTTATAAAAAAAAAAAATAGAAATAAATGAAATGAAAATTATGTTATCGTTTAAACGTATTATAATTAAAAAGAAAGAAATTTTATCATTCATATACGATTTTTACAAAAAATAAAGTTAACAAAAAAATGAAAAATGACATACATTCGGAGACAATTGACACGAAAAATTCCGTCATTGACGCCGTCGTGGTATAGTTGTTGTTGCGTGCTGTATTTCTTTAATTTGTGCTGCTGACCTCTTCTTCGTGTCCACTGACGGTCCGGAGACGCGATCGTTTTTTTTTTCTACTTAGCCTCTCATTATAAAGATTTTCGAACGAGAGAATAAATAGACAAGAAAAAGACTGTCGTCTTCGAACTCACACGGTATAGGTAGTGTCAGCAGAGCGGCGGCAACATTGTCGCTTATGCTAGAAAGCTGACGCCGACGGTTATCGTTTTCCTCATTAATTTTATCTATATACCATATATTATACTGTACTATACCTATATATATTTAATAATACCTTTGCCTTTTATTATAATTTTATTTAAATATTGCATGCTACAACACAAATATTTAATAATTAAGGTAATTATTTATTTGATTGTAATGTTTGTGTTAATTTTTCTACCTATTATTTAATATAATCAATTGTACCTAATTACCTAAATTGGCATATCCAATTACAAAATTTGGAACACAAAATCGTTAAAAATCGTAGTTCATACTTTCAACAGTATGAGTGGTTGGAATATAGTCTTTAAAGAGACGCTGCGTTTTGTTTTTGTTGTCGAATGTTTTGCAAATCTGAAGATATTTGGGTGAAAATTGGTTTATCCAACTGGTAAAAAGTAAGATTTTTTTACTTCTATAAACGTTAATACCTATAGGATGCGTGTACTTGTGATAACTTGACCATACGTATATTACGATTTTTAGTTTAAAAAAATGATTTAGTTTTCATTAAATATTTTTCTATTGATAAAATATGTATCTTTATCTAATAAAATTATTCTATTTCTTATTAATTATTCTATAATTAATAAATCAAATATGAATTAATTATTCAACTTCAACAATAAATATAGACTATAGTATTAATTAATACTATGTTTATATTAATTTTACTTAGTATTACCAATATTGATCAGTATTTAAATAGAAATATTTGAATATATTTCTTGTTAATTACATAATATTTTTTGTCATAGCTATACGTAAAACTAAAAAAAAACAACACATCTCTGTGTCATCTTATGTGCGTTACTAAATTATCATCATTTAATTTAAGTCTCAAGTCTGGATCAGTTTTGTCCAAATTATCTTCCAGAGGCGGATTTTAGAGGGGGTGACGTAGCGGGCGCCCCCTTTGGACTTTCTTTTAAATTGTGATATAATTTTTTAATATCTTTAAATATATTAAGACTACATTATTTTATAATGTTATATTATAATTAGGAATTTTCAATTAAAAAGTTCAATCAATAAGTTTCTTTTCGATATTCGAAACCACGGACTAAGATATATACATAATAATATAATATATACAGTGCTTGAATTGGGGGGCGCGGGGGGCGGAGTCCTCTTTCTTTTTTCAAAATATTATAGCGTACCCCTTCTAATTTTTCAAACCGGGACGCAGAGAACGGGACGGTCAAGACTCACAAATTTTATTGAACTAATGAAAATTAAAAATGTTATTTATAGCGAGTGGTCGATAGTGTCACAATATACAAACAATATATTTCTTGAAATGACAATCGTCGATTGCCAATTTTTTACGTACGTTAGGCTGCCTCCCCCCCCCCATTCGAAATTTGTAAAAAAATTTATGCAAATATTTAGCAAGGAATTCGCATGAATTTGCAAGACTAATTTGAGAATTTGCATGCCACTCCTTCGTCCGCAATTTCAATTTCAAGGGGGGGGCTGGCAAGACGTCACGCCAGCCCCCCATGGTAAATATTAACATTTTTCAAATATTTTTTTTGCAAATATTTAGCACGCGATTCGCATGAATTTGCAAGACTAATTTGAAAATTCGCACGCCATCCCTTCGCCCCAATTTCAGTTTCAAGAAAGGGGTAGGCAAGATGTCACGCCGGTTCTCTCCTTAGTAAATATTAACATTTTTCAAATTTTTTTTTTTGCAAATATTTAGCACGTGATTCGCATGAATTTGCAAGACTAATTTGAAAATTCGCCCGCAATTTTAGTTTCAAGAAAGGGGTAGGCAAGACGTCAACGCCGGTTCTCTCCTTAGTAAATATTAACATTTTTCAAATTTTTTTTTTGCAAATATTTAGCACGCGATTCGCATGAATTTGCAAGACTAATTTGAAAATTCGCCCGCAATTTCAGTTTCAAGAAAGGGGTAGGCAAGACGTCAACGCCGGTTCTCTCCTTAGTAAATATTAACATTTTTCAAATTTTTTTTTTGCAAATATTTAGCACGCGATTCGCATGAATTTGCAAGACTAATTTGAAAATTCGCCCGCAATTTCAGTTTCAAGAAAGAGGTAGGCAAGACGTCACGCCGGTTCTCTCCTTAGTAAATATTTACTTTGAAGTTTTTACGTACCTATCTTTAAAGGTTTACATGTAAGAAGAGTTCGATCATTTTTTTATAAAAATCTTACTTAAGTAGGTATTCGAACATTCCTATGTGTTCCCGTATATACTACCTATACGTTTTTTCGTAAAGTCGAATTTTGCCGTAAACCATATTTCGATATATATATATATTATATACCGCGCGTTCAATAAACGAGATATAGAACTTTTTAGGCATTTAAACGCCCTATCTATCGGCGTTTGAACGGTTTCTTAGTTATGAATAGGAGAGGAATTAAGATTTTTTGAAAATTTTGCGTGTGGCAAGACGGCACTTTTTTCGATTTATGATAACAATCACAATAACTAATACTGCTTGGAAAATAATGGCTACTAAGGAAAGAAACTAAGCACAAAAAAGTTGCGCATGGCGACGGCCGATTTTTAGATACCATAACCGTAGGTATAGGTGAAATATTAAGATGAAAATTTATATTTGAATAAAAAACTACGGATCGGCAACGTACGGTAAAATGTAAAATATCATTAATGCTTGTTAAATAATGATCTGAGAGCAAAATCAAGGGACAAAAAGATTCGCATTGCTTTTTAACATAAGCCCGTATCTACATCTTTCGTTTTTCAATAAAATGTACAAAACAAATAGTAAAAAAAATCTTTCATTTACATTTACGATTCGTGATAACAATCACATTATCCGATAATGCGTGGAAAATAATGGCTAATTAAGAAAGAGGCTAAGCACAAAAAAGTTGTGCACGGCGACGGCCGATTTTTTGACACCAAAATCGTAGGGTTTGATGAAAAATTAAGATGATAACGTGTACTTGAATAAAAAACTACGGATCGGCGACGTACAGTAAAATCTAAAATATCATTAATGCTTGTTAAATAATGATCTGAGAGCAAAATCCAAAGGGACATAAAAGATTCGCATTACTTTTTAACATGAGACTGTAACTACAGCTTTCGTTTTCCAATAAAATGTACAAAACAAATAGTAAAAAATCTTCCATATATGTTCACGATTCCTACGATTCATGATAACAATTTCCTTTTGGAAAACCATAGACACAGGCACGACGATCATTTTCGATCCCTTGCGAATTTCCCGTATTTATCACGGTGTTCGTGTACTTATGCCGATTTTAACAAACATAAATTCGTCATCTGCCGCCAAAAAAAAAAAATCTTTATTTTTTTTCCCATTAAGATGGCACTTTTTTCGAACGTTTGCCCATTGCCAATGTGTCATTTTATCTCGTCGTTATTGAAATCACGTATGTGTGTGTACTGCGCGTTTAATAAACTGCGTATCGGCCTCGGACCGACGTTTTACCGTATTACGGGGCACCGTGTATAACATACTAAAATTTACCCCCCCTCCCATTTTTTCAAACCGTAATAATTCCTTCAATTTTTAACGTAGAGCCGCCGAATCTGGACCAAAAGATACGTTGCGTAGAGCTCTACGCGGTACGCCATCACACCGGGGGTGCCAAATCCCTTCCGAAGGGATTCAAGTATAACTCTGTAAATAGTAGTCGTAACGATACGGGGTCTTCGGAATCAGAACCGGAGCGTTCTAACGCGTTCAACGGTACCACTGTTGTCGCCGTAGTATAAGGGAGGGGGGAGTTACGATTTGTAGAGAATTAGGAGAGGGGTCGGAAATTTTTTTTACGGAATCCCATAGCGGAGTGTACGAGAAACGTTATGCCGTCGGTCCGGTCTCTTAGTTATGAATAGGAGCCGAGTTATGAATTTTTGAAAATAGGAGGCAGCGCCTAAAAAAAATTGTTTTTTTTTGGATTTCGGATTCCGTACTATGGAATCCGAGAGATTCGGATACGGGGATCATTTTTGGTCCTTTGAAGTTTTCACGTATCTCTAACGGTTCGCGAGTTATGAGGGTCGGGAAATTTTTTAAACAAAATTATACTCATTCGTGCGTTCGTACGTATTCTCTTTCAAACTACCTGTGTTTTTCGTAAAGTCGATTTTGTCTTAAACTATTTTACAATATATGTATATATGTTATAGTATACCACGCGTTCAATAAACGAGATATCGACCCCGGACCAACGTATTTGTGTATTACGCACCTTGGTGTATAACATACTAAAAGTGACCACCCACCCCCTTTTTTTCGAACCGTGATTACTTCGCGAGTTTTTATCGTAGAGCCTACGGACAAGTACCGGACGTCTTGCCTACCCCTTTCTTGAAACTGAAATTGCGGGCGAAGGGATGGCGTGCGAATTTTCAAATTAGTCTTGCAAATTCATGCGAATCGCGTGCTAAATATTTGCAAAAAAAATATTTGAAAAATGTTAATATTTACCATGGGGGGCTGGCGTGACGTCTTGCCAGCCCCCCCCCCTTGAAATTGAAATTGCGGACGAAGGAGTGGCATGCAAATTCTCAAATTAGTCTTGCAAATTCATGCGAATTCCTTGCTAAATATTTGCATAAATTTTTTTACACATTTCGAATGGGGGGGGGGGGCCAGCCTAATGTACGTTAATTATCAGTTGTCTACTCCTTTCTGCAAAACATTAACGAAAATACCTTACCGCCGTAAATATATTACGCGCGATTACAAGATCGTCGCCACCGGTACGCATAAGCGTAACTAGCACTACATTTTAGGGGGGGGGGGCTAAAAATTAATAAGCAAAAAAAAAGTCTTCACATTTAGAAATTTTGCCGCTTGATGCCAAATTAAGCAAAAAAAAAAAGGTCGGTCATCAACTTTTAATTACCCCCAATAACTAGGAATATTATAAAAATATAAATAAATATATAGAAAATACTGTACATTTTTAATGTAGTCAGGTTGTCTTTTTGGGTGGGCTAAATTGGTGACTGGGGGGCTAAGCCCCCCTATCACCCTCTAGTTATGTCTATGCCGGTACGTCGACGGGATAGACAACGAAATATTCATATTTATAATAATACGGTAAATTACGATAATATAATTAACGATCTGCTATTGATTACCCGCAAGTAGTATTAGGGTACTGGGTACCTATTATAAATATGAATATTATGATAACGAAAAATATCCCTCGGGCGAACGACCGACCGGTCGAACGATGGAGATTGTTCGTGATCGTAAGAGAGGTACGAGTGCGTGCGTGTTATATTATTGTATTTTGTATTGACTATTGATATATTTCTATTTATTATTAAAAATTGCTATACGGATAATAAATACAATTATTAGAATATAAACACTACTCTCGTCAACTTCTTGATTCGATTCACTTACTCCGGTTGTGACTTCACCCCGTGACACTACTGTGTCAGAAGTTGAAGGCATCTTTTGAAGGTTTGTTACACTCTTATTATTATATTTACGAGGGTGTTTTATTTTTCCGACGATACCCTAGCAGTGAACATTGGCTGGCGTGTATTCCCGTCGTTCACGAATTGGCATTAATAACCTCAATCCATGAGTATTATGGGCATGTGGGAGCGCGCAAATGCGCGTTAGCATTCAAAGAGATTTGTTGTTTTCCAAATTTGCATAGACGAGTTCGTTTTATCGTGTCCCACTGTGATTTGTGCTAGCGTAGTAACTGCCTGACAATTTGCACCGATGGTCTAATGTAAAATGTATTATCATCAGCACCATTAGACAAGATGCTAGTAGATCTGTATGGATCTCTTCTATCAGGGTGCTGGGTGCAACGGTGTGACCTACATTTTCGTGGTACAAGACAACTTTTCCCGATTTGTGAAATTATTTACAATAAAAAAGGCAATGGTAGTCGCCATCACCACCAACCGTTTTATTGACTACTACATTGCGACGTATGGGAAACCTAAAGTAGTAGTATCAGATCATGGTGTGGAGGAAAAAGACAATCCCCTGCGATCACTAATTCATTTCCCTCCAGGATCCGTATTTGATCCTGAAAAACAAATCGCTATGGTCCGGGAGATCCAATTGTCTCGAGCGGAGGCCTGCTGTGCTGGCATGAGCGAAAATTTAAACCGGTTTTGTATAAAACTGGTAACCAAGTACTGGTGCGAACCCATCGTTTGAGTTTCGCCGTAGACAAAGCGATCAATAAATTTTTTCTCCTCAATGAGGGTCCTTACACTGTAGTTCTTAAAGTAAAAAAACATAATGCCTACGAAGTGGGAGAATCGGTCTCAAATATAATTCGAGGAACTTTTAATGTTCTAATGATACGCCCGTACTTGCAACAGTAATAATAAAAATAATAAAACAAAAACTAATGTCCATTACTCATCGGAAAACAAATCTCCAGCTTTAATTTTTTAAATCGTCGATTTGTTTGGAGGGTTTCTGTGACATAATGGAGCAATAAGGAATATTAATATATTATATAGATATAATAACTACGGTCAACTGTGAAGCGATATTTTTATTATTATTGTATTGATATTATTATTATGGTTATTAGAATGACATTATTATATAATTCAGTAATTGGGAAAACGTGTATATTAATGGCCATGGTTAATTAAAGATAATAATCAGTTTTATTTTCTTCTACGAAAAGTCGACCGACGCTGCCCCTTTTACCTTTTTCGTCCGTCTTGAAAGCACCGAACGTGTGTGAGCGTTGTCAAAATAAAAAAATTCTCTTTTTCTTATTTTTTTTTCATAATGTTAAATTCATCAACGATGGAGTAGACCACCGTCATCTGCTCCCCGTGATCGGGTGATATATATATATATATATATATATATATATATATATATATGTACATGAATATACGTGTATTATATACATATACATAAATAAAATTATTTTAACCTTGGCCGGTAACATATATGCAGAACTGTAAATAATTATTCTACCATTTTTTTTTTTGTTCTCTTTCTTTTTGTTATGCTGTTATGCATGCATAACATGCATAACATTTTATACATCAATAAATAAAAAAAAATTTCATGTCAAAAGTGTGTATATGTGTGTCCAAACTATATGTAACTGTCTTCACCGAATAAAAAAAGAAAAAACTCTGTGCACTCCGGTTTTCATAAAACCTCGGTCGCGGGTTGGCGACCCTCTTTTCCACACGGCTGACCAATGTGAATTCCGTGTATCGTCATTAACTTGGCCCGGAACTTCTCAAATTATGGTAAAAATTCTAAAACGAATAAATAAATGTAATAAAAATAGTCTACCTATCAAATAATGAAAACTCAAAAACAAAGTCTTTTAATGTGGACATAATATGTACTCATTGGTTACAATAGAAGGGAAATTGTCGACAAAAATATTAATTTATGTATATAAAATATATATATATATATATGTTTTTAAATTATTAATAGTTTTTATTTTTTATTTCTATTCCTTTCTCATATACTTTTATTTATTTATCCTTCTATTTACTTAATCTTTTTTTTTTGCTTATTTGTCTATTTTATTAACAAAAACATTTCCCAACATAATAATATAATTAGAAAAATCTGAGTAATACTTTATTTGAAGGTCTAACATCAAATCCTAAATATTGTGATTATAAAAGTATAAGAAAAAATTTTGACTTCCCCCCACCAAAAAAAAAAGAAAAAATCCTAGATTCGCCACTGATAACTGCATATATGTACACTGAAAACATTAGATTTATGGATTGTATGCCTGTTGTCATAGGCGCAAATAACGGGGGGCTAGGGGGCTAAACCCCCTAAATTCTGTATAGCCCCCCAAATTTTTTTGAGAATTTTGAATTGATATAAAAATCTAAAGTGTTTGGGATGGATTTAGGCTTCAGCCCCCCTAAACTTCAAACACTATTTGCGCCTACGCCTGTTGTTCAATTGTTTATGTATTCATTGGGTTGTATTAATCACTGTAGTACCTTCAAATGCTACAAATTGGAACATTGGTACAACTTGGGACAGATAAATGGATATAATGTTAATTCACTGTAGTTACACTGTATTTGAGATAACAACTTTTTTTTTCATCATTATCTATACAATATTATCTACCGACTCAATGTGATAAAACTACCAAAAGCAAAAACGATAACAATGTAAAACGTATTTTTGAATATTTCATATTTCGCAACATTCAATAGCCTCCAGAAACTTTATTAGTAAGTCATATAATACATCAAATTATCACCTATGTTATACCTTATAATTTTTAGGGAAATATATGTAGTTTCAATTAAAAAAAAAAAATTCAATTTCATCAAAATTTAAACTTAGGAACTTATGTTTTGTATATGTAATACAACTTGGGACACATTTTTTTTAGAAATGTTGCGAAGAAGAAAATTGGGCGCTAGGCCATATAAAAATATGTGTTTTTCCAAATGTGGAAGATATTGAAGATGTTAAAAAGGAAAATATAATAAGAATTTTGAAAATTGTAGCAGAAAGTCATGGAAGAATAACTTTTAATATGTAATGTAAAGACTGAAACTCGGAGTAGTTAGACTAATAAAGTATAATAAAGATTTATAAAGTATAATAAGAAGTCTGAAATTATAATCAAAAAGAAAAGAATAGACTGAAAATTTTATTAACTATAATATATAATGTCTAAGTATTATTTATTCTTATTTATAATTTTAATTTTATGTTAAAATATTGTTTATAAATGTAATAGATATCTATTAAAAGAATTTAAAGTTATTAATAAAGAAAATAGAAAAATTAAATTTTGTGTTTGACAAAATGAAAATAAATGGAGTTAAAAACAATTCTATTATATTTAGGAACTCTTCAGTTTTAAATTTAAGTTACCTTCCAATGAAATTACTTATAACTACTTTGTTTTAAATTAGATTTAAAAGTTTCTATTTTAAGATCAAGAAGCTCCATATCTTTATAATGTTTTTGCTTCATTAACTCAATTTTTATATCGGATTCCCTTTTTTCTGTTTCAATAGTATGTTGATGATAAGACTTCATTAATTGTAATTTAAGATCATGTTCTTTTTTCAAAAGATTTTCTTGAAATTCGACCATATGTGTTTTGGAACTGGCCCATTTAGTTAGCTTATCTTGTAAGGGATGGTTTCTATTGCAACCTATGTGAACCAAAATTTAAAATAAATTAATAAACATTTTTTCATCATTTGTTATAGCTAATATAGGCAAGTCTTGACAGTTGAAAAGTAAATAATTTATTTTTTAACTAGTTTAAGTATTTTTAAAGTATAGTTAATATAGGTAAGTAAAGTTAGATTAAATTTAATAGTAATATTAGTTAACTTGAAAAAGTTATAGAGGAAAAATATCTTAAATTTAGTTTACAAGTTAAAATTCAATTATTTATTTTAAAATTTTAAATGTATGAATATACATAAAAACATAAGTATAACCATTGATTTTATAATATAGTATTATAAAATCAATGGTATAACTACATCACTAATAATAAATTATTATTATTATAATAATTTATATATTATATAATAATTATAAATTATATATCATTAATAATTAGTATATCTATTAATTGGTCCTCTGACCAGGTAGTCTAAACCTAGTTTAACTAACCATAGATTAAATTATGTTTGTAAAACTGAATAATTTGTAATCTAGGTTTAATATTTAAACTACGATTAGTTAAACTCTAGTTTAACCGACGACTGTACAACTAGCCCTTAATATGACAGAATTAAATTTGACTATCTCTTCACGTTCTTTAGCCTCCGGTCTTGACAACATTTCGCCTATTATGCTAAAACATCTTCCCTCAAACGCTCTTGATTATATTCTCACTATTTTTAACAATATTTTGTCTACTGAACAATTTCCTTCTACTTGGAATTGCTATAGAGTATTCCAATCCCTAAACCGTGCTCTAATACTTCTTTCCGTCCTATTGCACTATCGTCTTCGCTATGCAAATTATTCGAACATATACTCAAATCAAGGCTCGACTGGTGTCCCGAAAAAAATTCCATTATACCGGCCAACCTTTCCGCATTTAGGAAAGGTATGGGTACTTTAGAATGCCTTTCAACCTTTATCGGCAAAATTTATCACTCGTTTAATAATAAAGAATTTTTTGTTGCCACTTCTATTGATATACGTGGTGCCTTCAATTCTGTCAATGTCCACACTCTCATCTCTTATCTTTAAATGTTCCTTCTAAATTTTGCAACTTAGTGCTTTCTCTTTTCCTTAAAAGGAAACTTATTTTCTCTTCTCCTTTTGGCTCATATAACACGCGATCCACATTTAATGGACTACCGCAGGGGAGTTGCCTCAGCCCAATACTTTTTAACATGTATATGAGTATTATCGAAAAATATCTTTCACGTCTTGGTCACCAATGTCACATTTATGCCAATGATATAGTCATTTTCTCTTCGAATAATTCCCTTGATCTCGCTGTTGAACTTCTAAATTCGGCACTCAGAGATTTAAAAGATATCCTTGTCAAAGTGTCATTTGATGTTACCCCAGAGAAATGTGAAGCTATTATTTTCAACGGGCGTAGATATTTAAATCGTCTTAATGTATACTTTGACAATGATGTTATCCCATTTGTTTCTAATACCACTTACCTTGGTATCACCCTTGATTCCAAACTCCGTTGGTATCTCAAATAAATTCACTCATCTCATTTGTTTCCCGATGGTCCAACTTCCTCAGGACCGTAACGGGTACTTGGTGGGGTTCACATCCATCAAGTTTACTGTCAATTTATTTTTCTATCATACGCTTCAAACTTGATTACGGTTGCTTCTTTTTTGGTTCAGCTTCCTCTTCCAATTGGAAAAAAATTAATAAACTTCAAATTTCCTGTCTTAGATTAATTATGGAATATTTAAGATCTAGTCCTACACCGGCAATCGAAACTGAAACAGTCTGCCCCTTTTCAACATCAGATGCAGATGGCTTGCTGGTAAATTTCTTCTGAAGTCTCTGTCTCATTCTAATAGTTTAATCTTTGATATTTATCTCTCACTTTTTCTCAATTGGCGTTACGTTCCTAAATCTACGCCTGTCCTCTCACTTACAGCTAATTCTATTTCACATTTCTCCCAATTTATTCTTAATGCATCCAAACTCCCACCTTATGAACAAACATATGACTCTCTTCTTAATGCTCATCTTGTCCATATTAACAATACATTTTTAGATCTATCTTCTAATGACCTTAAGTCAATGTCTCATTCCATGGTAAATAAACTCTTTATTGAATACCTTAATGTAAATTTTCCTAATTTTGTCGCTGTCTATACTGATGGCTCCGTATCTCCTCTTTCTACCGATTACTCAATCTATATTCCTGCTCTACATGTTTCTTTTTCAAACAACCTTTCTTTGTCCTCTTCCTCTTTTACTACTGAATGTTATGCCATCATCGAAGTCTTACTACTAATTTCTGATTTCTCTCCGAACAAATACTTAATAACATCTGATTCCATGTCGTGTCTTCAATCCTTAATGTCAAATCCCTTTAATTCCCATTTATCCCCTTTAGTTTTCCGCATCAAATCCATTATGTTTAGTCTTCTTCAGTCAAATTTCCTAATTCAATTCCTTTGGGTCCCTAGCCATTCTGGTATACTTGGAAATGAGGTTGCTTCATCAAATTGTATACGTTCATTCCTCTCACAAATTCCTTGGTCAGACTTTATTCCAACTGTATGGCGTCAATTAACCAATCTTTGGTCTACTCACTGGAAAAATTTGCCAGGTAATTTCGCCTCCAGCTTCAAAACTGTCACCCCTAGAATTCCGAATAAAGTCTGGTTCGATAATTTAAAATTGTCTAGACGTTCCATTATGTATTTAAACCGTTTACGCATGGGACACTCACTATTACCCACCCGTTCATATAAACTGAGCCTCAATGACTCTCCTTAGTGTGCACTGTACCAAAATGAGTGCATTTGTGATCTCCCTCATATTTAATTCGATTGTCCCTCCCTGTTTACGTAGCGTCTTTCATTATTTAATTCCCTCAAATCGTTAAATATTTTAATGGATCTCCCCTCTATACTTAATTCTAAATCTGAACTAGTAGTTCATCTAATCGTGTCATTTATCTTAGAAGCTGATTCATGATTTAACGTTTCTACTTCTTTTTTTTTAGTTATTTACATTTATTTATTTATTTTTTTGTTATTACTATTATCTTTGTTTTTTTTCTTTTTAATGGATAGTTTTTAGATTATATCTTTTATCATAATTGTTGAGCTATAATAGTTGTTTTAAAAGCTAATAAAAAAAATAAAAAAAAATAAACTAATAAATGCAGTTCTATGTAGAGTTTACTGAAAACATTGACAGACGACACAAATATATGTGATAAAAAATATTCAGAACCTCATTCCTCTCATATATCTTCATTCCCATGTCAGTGTACGGTTAATACCACACCAACTCAATATTCAGCACAGACACATCCACCACAACAAATTCTATCACATAGCCAACCTTCAACTACACAGATCATTCATATATGATCGTAGAAGATAATTTTATCTAATTTATTATATTATATATGTCATACTTATAAATTATAATACTCATAATGTCATATTTAAGTAAATAAAAATTTGTTTAATTTTTAAGCTATGTGTACAGTTTTATTTTATTATAGGTAAATTATAGCAACTGTTTTAAATGGACAGTAGTAAATACATTTTGTACCATAAAAACGCCTTATGCTTCAACCCTATTGAGAGGAATATCTATATTATAGATTATCACATTATTAGTAATGCAAAAAATATATACGTATAATAGGTCTAACCTTCATATATTTTTCCTTCAGCACTTCAAATATAGCTCTGCATGTTTCTGGAATAATTATACTTAATGATGGAGCAGAAATTCCTGTACTGAATTTTAGGTCTTCAAAAGACCGTCCAGTTACGAGGAACCTTAAAACTTATAAT
The DNA here is from genome assembly GCA_032441835.1 of Slavum lentiscoides. Classification (NCBI taxonomy): domain Eukaryota; kingdom Metazoa; phylum Arthropoda; class Insecta; order Hemiptera; family Aphididae; genus Slavum; species Slavum lentiscoides. Next base: position 9,186,243 of record CM063720.1, on the reverse strand, counting down.
TTTAGATTACTAAAGTCAATTATTTAAATATTTAAATCACATAATTTATATTTTATACTAACCTTAAGGTTGCTATGAGACGTTCTTCTACGGTGGTACATTTTCTCATTACTGTATCTGTTTTACAGATTGTAGGACTAATGCTAATAAAATATCAAAACTTTCACTGTCCATCTGTAAATAATTTTTAAAATCATCAGGATAATTTTGACGCAATTCTTTGAATACCGGGTTAATTTCTTTAAATATCACAAAACGGGACCGAAGTGTGTAATGGGTTAAGGAATATCGGCAGCGGTATGGGCATTTTGCATTATTCAAAGAAAATGCCCATACCGCTGCCGATATTCCTTAACCCATTACACACTTCGGTCCCGTTTTGTGATATTTAAAGAAATTAACCCGGTACACGCAATAGCACGAATTCGATTACGATTGTTTTTTTTTTTGTACATTTTGTATAAAGTAGAGGAGAGGATGGCACAGTGAAAACAAAACACGGGGCACAGTGAGACAACGCAAATTGCGAAACGTAAATAAAATCAAATAATGATAACGATATATATATAACCTGCATAACATAATTACCACACAAGAATCTATTGAAAAATGTTAGTAATTCGAAAACGCAACGCGCCACGCAATCACGCGTTCAAAACTGTAAGAGTACAATTTAGACGTATGCTTTTGCGCGAAAGACGGGTTGGACGAAGGAAAGCGCGGGGAAAAAAATTTAATGTCAATTTTGTCACAAGTTCTTGTGAGCGAGAAGATTGCGTGCGGATTTGAACGCGCGCAAATATGTACGTTCCTGGAGCGAGGGAAAGATTGTGCGTGTAAAGGCCGCTTTAAATAGGAAATAGGAAACAGGAAATACTGAACATAGAAAAGGTAAATACTGATACTGGATGTTCACTGTCTAATGTTAAAGTTGACCAACTAGAGATAGCGTATCACGAGTTGCGAGTTGTTATCGTCCACCAATTCAGTACTATCACTTATTGAATAATGAATATACGTAATATTTACGTACATTACCATTCTAAGATTTTAACGATAAATGAATTTAACGGAAATAAAAGTTTCCGAGAGGGGAGGCACGGGACCCTAAACTGGCTAAAGTTCAATCTATCGCATAAAATTCAAGTGCATCGCTCAAAAAGACAAACATAGAAACATAAAAATATTACGCTACGGTTTAAAACATAAGAACCACCAAGTTATTGATAAAAACGATAACAATATTGATAAGGTATAGGAAACTGGGTTCGCGAGCGTTTTCGTAGTTTGTTATTTCTGTTGGATCGCTTTTGAAAATTGCAATAATGGTAAAACTAATCCGATCATATTCGATTGCGTGTTGTTTGTAGGAAAAACAAATTATAGATGTAGGATTTTTTTTTTATGAAGAAGAATAAAAAACTTCCCCTCCTCAACATCGTCAGTTTCGCCTCTTGATGCTCGTCGGTGCGACAGATACATACATGTTTGTTTTTCGCGTCGAAAAGTGTGTTGTGACTACACTGTGTTCGTGTCGCTCGCGTTTCGCGCACAATCCTTTGTCTCGCATTTATTGTTCCTCGTGACGACTGTCATGTTTGCTCACCCGTGTGGCGTTCGCGACGAGCCCCGTAGCAATTGAGTGCGTTTATTGTTATTTTTTTCTCTCGGTAAATAAGTCGAAACCTGCGGTTTTTCGTTTACCGTCCATACAGTTGTCGTTTCTAGCCAGGGTTACGCGTCATTTCGAATTTCGCCTACGGTTTTATTTGTATATTTTGCAGGTCAGTACTAAGTTTTTATTAATATTGTTTTAAGTAGGTAGGTATCTAAATACGCATTTTCGAAGAGGATAATGTACGCGTCGCCGTCCATAGGCTTGATCGCTATTATTATCTTGATCGCCCTGTTTTTAAAAATCGGGTTTGCAGTAGTTTCTTATACGTAAATTACATTTTTTTTTATATGTATGCACTTCTATCTTTTGCTGTGGCATAGCCGGTATTTTATGTGTTCAGATGTTTTTTTTCATATTATCGATATAATGATTACTCAAGTGATGTGTATACGTTACTTGCAATCATAGATATCGTGATGGGAAATGCTAGGCACTTTCCTTGTTTGGCCTGAGACATTTTCATTTGTCTGGCTGAATATTATGTCATTATTGGGTATTGTATTATTAGGTAGATATTACATGTACCTATGCGACAAGTTTATTTTCGTACGTGTCGTTTGTGCGATTGACAAAAAAACAACAAATGACCGTGCATCAGTGGTAGTAATGTACAAGTATACATCGTATACTCCACACACCAATATTTATTGTATATATTATAAAAAACATATTTTGTTCCAATTCAAGTGAAAAGCAAAAAATGTATAATTATTTCTGTTACTTTATTGTTATTATTGTAACATAATCATTCATCATTTAATTGATAATTAAATTTAAAAAAATTATTTAGCATAATAATAGTGTTGTATTTTATGTCCTAACATAGGTAGGTAATTATTATATTACACATCCCATTTTTGTTGAAAAATATAATAAACGTGTATATATTTATTCTTAAATGCAATATATGTGGTTGCTACATTTTTTTAATGCGGCCTTTCGTCCAAGTTCAATTTTAGCGATCAAAATAGGTAAACATTAGCAAATGTTGGTTGTGCATTCTGTACTATGACCATATTTTAATGGGAAAAATAAAATGTGATTATTACTTTTTATACATATACACTGTAATAATACATTGTAATGCACCAAACCAAATAAGATTATCTTACGAAATTTACAAAATACGCTGTTAACGTTTTATGTTTTAAAGGTATAAGAAATTTAAAATTAGCAATAAAGTAATCAACTCTTTATTTTAATTTTTATTTCAGTTATTTAGTTTTAAAATTAATTTATTAAATGGTTTGTATAAAGTATTTTTAATTGTTTTAATACTTCAATGAAAAATAATATGTACTGTTATGGGAACATCGAAAAAGTATAACTGTTCAGTACATTTGTATATTTTTGATTTTACTTCATAGTTTAACATCTTTTTTCAATATATTTTAGAGCATTGTAATTCGCTACCATGCATACAAGTCAATAAGTTTATTACAATTTAATGATTATAGTGTATTGAATAAAATTGAGTAATTGACTCAAACTTATTTAATAACTCTAAATTATAGTGAAACTGCATACATTTTAGGTCTTGATTATAAACAGAACAATAATATAAAATAATTAAATGTTTCGGAAATACTATTAATTAAATTTTAATAATATAGTATGTATTTGCATTTCAGGTAAAAATAAAAATGGCTTCAAAAACTAAAACATTTGTAATCTGCGATGTAGAATTTGAAGATAGAATTACAAGATCCATTTTACACTCAAGTTGGTTAATCAAATTAGACAATCATAAGGATGAAAATACACAGACATACTGTTTATGGCCAAAAAATAAAGAATCAGCACCTACATTAGTAAAATATGGATCATCACCTGGCAAAGATTGGATTGCATACAAGTGCAAGATTTTAGCTGAATGCAGTATGTATCAAACATTAAACTTATGTTATACTATTTTTAACAGAATTTTAATTATTAATTTATAATTTTAGATGAATATGAAATTGCTCAATTAAAATTGATTTGTTTGAACGATTCGAGTTATTCCAGTGAAACAAAAGTTGTATCAAATGATACTGATGGCGCAAGATGCCTAGAACCAAAACCAGAGTATCAGAGTTGCAGTATGTTACCATATTTCACGGAATATCGTTTACTCGAGGAGAAAAAGTTAAAAACCAGACAGCGAACTGAGCATTTGGTCGATAATATTTTGGATTTAAAACGGTTATCTTTACATGAACGTGATGAAGAAGATAGTAAGAAGGATTATTATAATTTCCCACTGAAAACACTGAGTGACATTGCTGAAATGGAGGAAAAACTTAAATTGACTTCATTAAATCATTTGATCATAGTAAATAAATTAAAAAAATATCTCGTTGTGTTTGTCTAATAATATTTTTATAAATACAAATTTGTTAATTTTATTATAGAAAAGTCGTTTGTGGAAGTATGGGCCATTATCCAACGTAAATGATACTGTGCCATACATGCTTCAACATCTGATAAGTGACGAATGTGCTAAAAACTACGACTTTGATGAGGAAAATAATTCAAAATACGTTTTCAAGAACTTGATCATGTGCGCTATAGTTATAGGTAAGAGACGTTTAGAGAAAACAAAAAGATTTATTTTACATAATAAATGAAGTACCGATTTGTTTTAATAGATGTTGCTATGAGTTATCATGAAAATAGTACTATTGACGAAATTGAAGTGCAAATTCGTAATTGGTTAAAAGTGGCATCAATGCGGTGCAAGAATATGGGACGACGATTAAGAAAAAAGTATGAAATTTGCACTTAATGTATACAAACTCATAATAAATGTTAAACGTACTGTTTTACATTTCAAATTAATATAGTTGTGTATGACATACTATAGTATGCATAGTCATTTGTGTTGCCTTATCACAGTAAATCATTACTCGTGTTAGATTACCTTTTCGACCCTCGGGCTGGGTTGCATAAACCATCGTTAAACATTTAAAGAACCGTTAGCGGTTTTAATGACTCGTTAAATAATTTGGGTTGCATAAACGTTCATTAAATTTTAACGACTCGTTAAAATGTGTTATCAGTATTTCATTTTATGGTAATAAATGATTATCGATAAAAATTTACTTTATCAACAACCTTTAGCTGGCGATTCGATGATATGAACATGTTTTTAATAAGATAATAGACGTTTATATAATAATATGTTTATGCTTCTTGAATTATTTACAAAATTATTGTGCAACTAAAAGTGATTTAGCGAGCCGTTAAATATTTAGAGAGCCATTAGTTAATGATCCGTTTAACATTTACAGAATGATTTTTATGCAACCTAGCATTGGTTTTTTTTCTCTATAAATTATTTGAAAATATAAAAATGACATTTCATGAAAAATAAGATAGTTTAAGAATTCATTTTTAATCAACTACTATTTATTTTAACATGGACATATCAACAGTATGCTGTAGTATGTATTTAATTATTTTTACGTCATGTAAAATAGATTTTTTTTTTTTTTGAAACAGTTGAAAAGAAAAAATAGTAACTTCATGTTGACAATGTAATATTTTTGATATCTCTCTAGAACTTAACGAAAGCACCTACTTGAAGAGTCAATTGATAACTACCATTTATTCATTTCTAATTATTTCAGTAATTTAATTTGGAATCTGTTTCTTTTTTGTATAGGAAATTTTTACAGTAAATCGTTTGTGTAGTATATGCATTACCCTCAACCCATTAATGATTTGACGGTATACAGCTTGGCCACTGCCTACTTTACATAAGCATTGTATTTATCAACAATCATATGAATATTTCAACAAAATCAATACACAATAAATCAATTGCAGGACAACAATGATAATACTATGATTTATGAAATTAATATGTACGGTGTGTGTACATTATATGAAATTAAAACATGTATACAATAAATTTTTATAATATTTTTTAAATGTTTATTTTTATACTTTTTGTCTTAATTGGGTTGGCATCAAAACTCTGCTATTTGTAAATTATTTTGTAATTTTAACTCAAAATTTGTTGAAAAATATGATAAAAACTAAAAATACAGCAATGCACAAAAACATACATTAAAAAATTTTGTATTTTTTAAAAAGAATTCATGAAATGCATTTTATGTATTCATTTTCCAGTAACCAATTAATTGATTGAATAAGCATTTATTTGTTTATAGCAAATGCTGAAAATAATGTACATAGTTGTTGACATACATATTTGCTATTGTTATTTTAGATTTTGAACGGAGCGAGGAATGTATTGGTTTTACAATGTTGTGTTTTTTTTTTTTTAATGCCTGTGTACTTGTACCCAAAAATTTTATCAGAAGGAATGCTCCAATCTTTACAGTCAGTTTGCTTACGATAGCAAATTGCATTTAATTGGTACTTTAGAAAGGTTATTTTTCGATTTGCTTTAAAATGCGCTTAAAATTTAAAAATTTAAAATTAAATAAAGACGGTAAAAATGCGATTTTATCGAAATCGATTATCGTTATTTTGAAACTAATGGGTATAAATAATGGGCACTATAATTTTCAAAATCTTAGGGATGTACCTTCTCCCCAACCATTATTTCCTTAAAAGCAATATATATTAAAAATGAAACAAATTTTGATAGTCTTAAAATTTAAATTTAAATGTCATCAAATAATTTTATTTAACAATAGATACATGATACAGAATAATTTTGTTAAGTAGACCATATTTTGGTACTAAAACATAAAAATAGGTAAGTACATACAAAGAATTTTAGTGAAAAATACTTAAAATCGTGCCTATGCCTAATCACTGCATACGACAATAATCGGCTGACCGCTTACACTATGTTTGCCATGTCTCAGAACATACCCAGTCATATTACTGTGGCGGTTAACATAATATACTAAGTCTATCAAAATACATTAAATCCAATAAATATATAATGGAACTACATATTATTATTTTAATAATTTTTGTTTTAAATTATTAATTATAATTATCTACAGTTGATAAAATATGTAAATAGGGTTAAATAAACCAAAATATGCATTTATGTATATATGCAAAATATATATAATTATATATGTATATTATATATATATATATATACACACACACACATTAATATATAGCTTTGTTTTAACATGGAATGTATTTGTTCTTTACTATATATATATATATATATATACACACACATATTAATATATAGCTTTGTTTTAACATGGAATGTATTTGTTCTTTACTCTGCTATTTTACGATTGTATAAAAACTAAAGCTACTAGTCCACTACTACACAAATAACTCATAAATAATTATCACAATATAAAATACATACACATTTTAACTATACATATTATTATAATATATACATACACTATGTAGTATGTATATATGATATAATTATGGTTTTTAGTTTTTATCGCACATTAAGGTTTTGTTATGCATATTAATTATTATATTAAAAAATCCTAAAACGAGTATATATATTTATTAAAAACATTAAATTAAATTTTTTACGAGGATGCGATAAGAAATAAATAAAAAATTATACTATTTATAAAATAGTCTTCTAAGTTTTGACCTACAATATTGTTTAGGAAAATTACTAAGAAAAATAGTGTCTAATTGAAATATAAAAACTTTCACGTGGCATGTTTAAGTTACCATAGACTGACTCGCTCTTTGTGGAGATCTTTCAGAATTTATTATAAACATTTAACTACCATAGATTAATACTATAATTAGGTGACAGATGTATGTTACAAAGTTTTGAACAATTTTCAGTAGAATTATATGATTTTAAATGATTGGTCATTGATAATGATGGTATTTCTAGTTCTTTTATATGTTGATGTTTTGCTGGAAGTTGACAACGAAGAAGTGTTTTACAAGGTTTGCATGACGTTATCGTTATGATATGGATACTTTTTGTTTGAATTTTTGCTAATGTAGCTACTTGTACTAATTGACAAAGATATATCACAACAAGTTAAGGCCCGGTATACACGTGCGGTTTTTTGACGTGCGGCACCGCTAAAAACCGCATGTGTGTAACGGGCTTTAGACACTTTCTAGGTATATAACATAGGTAATAACAAATTTAGTTATACAATTTTAGATTCTGAACGGAGCGAGAGATCTAATGGTTTTACAATGATGTTTATTTTTTATTCTTTTTTTTTTTCTATCCTGTGTACAGATTTTCGACCAGAAGGAGTGCTCCGATATCTTCGGTCACAGTTTGTTTCCGGCAGCAATTTATATCTAGTTGGTACTTTAGAGAGATTTTTTTCGACTCTCTCAATAGTTTTTTAAGGTGACACGATAAATTACCGAAAAACCGCTAAAAATGGGATTTCGTCAATATCACGTAAGAGTTTTTTCGCCATAATTTTGAAAATAATTATTGTATTGTCTTGAAATTTTCAACAAAATTGTACCTTTATACTATACGACTTCAAAAAATTTTTCAAAAATTGTAGGCTATATATAGCTATTTTTAGATTTTGAAGTTTTCCATTCGTAAAATAGTTAATTTTGAGTTTTTTGATTTGAAATTTGGACACAACTTCAGACATATATTACTTTAATTTTGTACAAAAAATAGACAAAGTTTATTACACCGAAGTTCCGCTCAGAATCGTTTTATCGAATGCAATGATATATCATTGCTTTCAAATTTATAATAAAATCAAAATTCTAAAATTGTTATCCAAATAATTCATTTAAGCGATATCCACAACACCCCGCAGCTCGCTACCTTTTTGATTGTGACAGCAATAATGTTTTCTTACCCATAGTCATTAAGTCATAAAATCAGATATAGAATTGGTGTTTATAAGTAATACAATAAGTGTTGTTAATAATAATTCAAGATAAATAAGTTGCCTCGGAATAACAGAAGCTAATAAATAAAAATAAAAAATATAATAACAATAATAATAATAACAATAATAATAATAGTAATAATAATAATAATATAAAAAAATCTTGTTTTTTACATTATTATTTTAATATAAGTAAGTACTAAGTAGGTAGTAGGTAGGTACTTATTTGAACATAAATTATTAAATATTGTTGTTATTGCTGAAAATATAGCGGGTAGGTAAAATCACAAGTAGGTATTAAGTATTAACAATGACAAAAATATAAAATATACTTGCATTTTTTTATCTTCAGGAATTGAATGAAATTACTTGTTGTGTTGTTACAAGTTTGAACAATGGATTTCTAGCTGACTATTCCCATTTTTGAATAAAAGCATGCTTTTATTATTTAATTAACTGCAGTTAATTAAATAATTTTGTAAATGATATTCTCACAAGTCATAACCTACATAAGCGTAATATTGCACAAACAGCTGAGACGTTAACTGTAACGGCGACTTCATCAATATTACATATTTCACTTATTCTGTACCTAGGCTTCTATGCTTTATACGAGTACTTACTATAAGCTTGTTTCCTATTATTTTTTTTTTTTTTTTTTTTTGTTAATTTGGTCTCTGGGACCGTTCCGTTTCACAACCAGTTCTCCAGCTATTGACCATCATTAATATCTTCCAATTTGGTCCACCCCAGCTTTCACATCCTTCTTTACTATATCTTTCCATCTAATTTTCGGTCTTTTTTTCTTTCGGGTCTGTTCCTATACTGCCCATAATAGCTGATTAATTAAAAAAATCCTTAAAAAATATTTATACCAAATTTGTGTAGCCTATGCAAATTATTTTAAAAAATTAGGCCAATACTTTCTCTTTTACTTTTAAAAATCATATGCCTGTATGCATTGTCTAATATTTATGGGTCACTTAAATTCATTAGGTAATACATAGATACGGGATACATAACGGTTATGTAACTGACCCTTAAATTTTAATTGCATATTAATTAATTTTTTGGGCTACTTTATGTAACAGTCATCCCGTAATAATAACTGTGCAATGTAACTTTACGGGAATTCTCTTATATATCACTTAAAATGACTATGCATGCGGGCATTATTCTGTAATAGATATCTCCAATTCTGGTAAGCTGTTAATGCTGTATGACAATTTTTACAATTATAATATTAAGTTGGAAGATATTTTGTTATTGAAAATTTCCCTCCTTATTCCATGGTAAATGTAGTGTGTAATTCAACATATTTAACAATTTGTACATAATATGTATCTTATAACTTATTTACAATGATGTATTATAATTATTCTATTTTGTACACTTTTTAAAAACCAATACTTCTTTCTGAATATTGAGCTTTTATTCGCATAATATTATAAATATTTTGTACCACTGAAAAAAAATAAATAAAAATAGTATAAATGTAAACTACAAAATTATGAACATTTTAAACAAATAATACATAAATTTATTCTTTTATAGTTATATGAACTTTTAAAATTACAAATAGTATCTTTTTCCTTTTTGCATAAAATAACGTAAGTATATATTTTTATGAACATTTTACAAGAAAAATAAACATAAAATGAAATACATATTTCTGTGTTACTATTATCTTAATAAACAATATATAATATTACTAACTATTATATTATTTTAAATAAAACATTGAAAATAAAATGTAATACTCTAATTTCTTGAAAAATGATGATATAAAAAGTAAATACATATTATTATTTAAATGACAAGAGTTAATTTGATAAAAATAATAAGAAAATAACTACTTATATTATATTCAACGCTTTTTAGTTGCATATGCATTTCTAAACTACACTTCTATGTAAATTAGTCATCTCTGATACAAATAAAGTTTAATATTGAAAAGATCTAAATGTTTCAAAATGTAAAGAGACGTCGGTAAGGAATTAGCCAAAACAAATTTAATTAATTAATTTTAAAGTTAGAGAATCAAAAAAAAAAAAAAACACTTATTATCTATACAGTAAAATTATAGTCTATATTTTTCTCTTCTTCCTTTGTCCACCATCTGGAGAATGTTTAAAATTTCGCTTCTTATTTTTTTGGGGGGTAAAATTATTATCGGCCAGTTGTTTACATTTCTTATTTTTTATTTTTTTAGGATGCTACAAACATGTTCATAAGTATTTTAATTAATACACAGAATATAATTATAGCATTTGTTTTACTTATTAAATTAATAATTATTACCACTTGAGAACGTTCATCAGCTACGTGATATATAGATTTTGGATAAGATACTTGTTTTAATTGTTTTAATTTTACTTTCATATCCATTAATACTATGTTGTAAGGTTTAATTTTATTTTTTGAAGCCTTGCCTTGTTTTAATAACCGTACCAAATTATCCTAAAAAATGTTTAAATGAATTATTTACAAAACGCTAAAAAAGTCAAAAATTAATATTATTAATAATAGTTATATAGTAATAAAATATGACAATTCCAATTTATTTAAAATTCAAATTTTGTGTGTTCACAAACATAAATATACATGAATTAATACATTTTCAAAATATCAAATTAAACAAAACTTGATCGAAATATATATGTAAATAAAATTTTTAGAATCATTTTGGTTATTAAAACAAAAAAAAGTAAATTAATAAACAGATTTCATCAATTTTTCTTTTTTGGTAGTTTTTTAAGCTGAACACCACTGGAAAAATCGAAAAATTAAGTATCAAATGCAAAATTTGACCTTCACCGACTCTATGCATGTTATAAATTGGAGTACTTTTTCTACCAAAAATAACGTTCACAGAAAAAGATATACAATATTGTAGAATGTCCAAAAATTATAAAATTTAATAATTAGTACTAACTTGTTTAGAAATGGCTTCTTCTATTTCTTCTATACTTGTTAAATGATTAAGATTAAGTCCAGGAATAACCACTAATATTTTTTCATCTGATTTTTGAATTTTATGTTTTTCTTGACTTTGGTCAGTTTTCGGTTTCTTAGGAATACAACATTTAAACTTATGTGCACATGGATGTTTAAATAATGGAACATGCTAAAAAAAAAGTTAATAAATTTTTTTTTTATTTTTACTATTATAAATTATAAACTATACTTTTCCCATTTTATGTCCTGGTTGAAAAAACATTGGTACAAAATCATTTAATATTATTTGAGTTATATCAATATTCATCTGTATGGCAATTTCATTAGCAATTTGTGGCATAAAAGGTTGCATAATAATAGCTAATAAACATGCCAAATTACAACATAGTCCAATTTTGGTACATATTCTAAATGCATCATAAAAAAATATTACAGTATAAATAAATAGAAAATAAATTCCAGAATTCATTACATTGCTTTGTTTGGCGATGCCATTGATAAAGATAGATTTTGGGATTTAATGTATTCATTTCCACGACGTGAAATTGAAAGTATGTGTCGTAAACTACCCCCAAGACTGGCCTTATTCATCATATTTATGTATTCTTTAAGATCACGTGTTACTAATGCCAACAAAGTTAATTCTTCTCTTTCTAATTGAATTTCAGGAATAACAGAATCAAAATACTTTTTTAACATAGATAACGCACTGAAATTAATTTTTTAAATTTAAAATTAACAACTATATTTATTTTAAAAATATTATTTAAATGAATAATGTAAATGTTTTATATAAAAATGTATATCAAATAATATACTTATTAATAAATTTTCCTAAATTCTTCACCAACTCTGTGTTATTTATATTTGCTAGATGAGACCAGTTAAATAAGATGTCATGCACATCTGGATCCAAAAAAAACATGTAAAATCTATAAATGTCAGCAGGCAATTGAAAAATTTGATCATGTTGAAATACTTCACTACCACGACCGTTAGCAAAATTACCATGTTTACAATTTATATATGCTAAAATAATAAATATTAACATTAGCAATAGTTTAATGTATCATAATTTTAATGTTAGATAACAAACATGTGGCCATTATATAGTCTGGAAAAGTATATTTTATTTCACTAGCAAACAGGCATATTGGAAACAAAATGGAATGAACTGGTACATCATTTTTTGCCATAAATTGGTAATATGTTATTTGAGTTTTATTATTGGGCATCCACCACTGAGACCAATTGGTTGTGTAATCACTTGTAATACTCATGTAGCTAATTGGTGTAGTGAACCAATCATAAAACACCTATACACGTAGTCGTTAGAAATAATTTGTTATTTGATTAGAGAACGTAATAAGTTATTTTAATAATGAATCTTTAATAAAAAAACATACTTTTGAGTTAAAATCATTTAAAGGGACAGGAATACCCCATCCTGAATCTTTAGTCATACATATTTTCTTTGAGAAATTGATCATACATGACCTTGTTGTGACTATAGCATTGTCAGACCAATTATCACTAAAATTATTAATCCAATCATTTATTTTAGTTTCAAATTTGTATGGATTCAAAACGATTTCTTCAGACTTATGTATAATTAGTGTTTGTTGACAAGACTTGCATCTAGGTTCTATAAGTTGAGTAGCAATAATTATATTATTACAACTATTACATAAATCAATTTGAGCATCTTGATAAGTACAAAAAGGACACTTTCCTACAACAAACTGATCATCTATAAGTCTAAAACGAAATGAATTATCATGTTAAAATTATTACAATAGATATTTTAAAAATTTGATTTAAAAATACTAACTTATCACAATTCTGACATAAAAAGTGTTCTATGTAGTCTGTAACAATATGTCCTTTATGAAGTATTTCCCTAAATATTTTATGAACAAATCTAAATAAAATGTAAAACATTTAATTCAATAAATTAGAACTAAAATTGAAATTTGTTGTGGAAATTATTTAAGTATATTTTACTCAGTGTGTTTGGGCGACGTAGTTCTACCAAACATGTCAAAACTAATGTTGATCCATTTATACAATTTGTTATGAATTTCAAAATACTTGTCACATAATTCTTGTGGTGTTAGATTTTCTTCCAAAGCTTTCTCCTCAGTTTCTGGGCCATGTTCATTAACACCACTTATAAATAATGTATTCCATCCGCGTAAGCGACAATATCTGTTTAATAAAAAATATTTTATACTTTTATTAAATTATAAATACATTTTTCACAGTTTGCTTGAGTTCATGTATACATTTTTGACTTCAATTAAAAGGAAAATATTATCTAAGCCAAAAACATTGATATAACATTATGTTGTTTGGTTATATGATTTACCTTGCAAATACGTCAGCAGACAATGCAGAAACAAATATATCACCAAGATGTGGAACAGTGTTCACATATGGAAGTGCCGAAGTTACAAAAACATTTTTTTCGCCTTTAATGGGTAATCTAAAACAAAAATGTTTTTATGTTAAAAATGAATGAATGAACCAATTATAATTTTAAATAATTATGATGTATGATAATGGCTAATAAACTAGTAAAACATTAAATAAATGAACATACAGGTATATAAATGATTTAAATATTTCGTTTATAAACTCATTAAAAGGATAGAACAACTTCAAGTTTATAACTACATTAAATATTTCTAAAATAATAGAAAAAATGATTTTTATTTTGTGAATATTGGATTTTAAAATAAAAATTGTAGGTAATATCCATGTTGGTTGTTGTGAAAAACTGAAGTTCCGTACACATTTTATTCAATATCCACCTTCATATTTTTGTTTCGAATATCTTCCACTGAACTAATGTTATCCACTTTTAATGTCTTCCGCAAAAATCAGCTGCCATTGGTTATTGGTCACAATTTATAGCTGACCATGTTTTATGTGTTGGTAATATTTTATCAGCTTATGGCACTTATTCTGTTTCTTTTATATGCATAAGAAAATTACTTAGACAATTATATACTAAGTAAAATACCACTTGTAATTGAATTTCTATTAGGAAGTGTAGTCGAAGATTCTTCATTTCACTTATAATCTAAATCTATAGGTATTAATCATTGTCAAAAAATTAAAAGTTAAGAAATTCAAATGAACAAAAATATAGTGTAATCTGAGTATACACTTATTCCAAAAATTTTGATGTTGACAATTTATTATAATTGTTATTATTTATTTGAAATTTCATGATAAAATTTTTTAGGTTCTGACCGTAGCAAGAAGACCTGTTGGTTTTACAATGATATTTATTTATGTACTTTTTTCTGTGTACAAATTTTCGACTGGAAAGAAATCTCAGGTTATCTCGTTATGCATTACATTTCAGTAAAAAATTGTATCTAGTTGGTACTTATTTCAAATAATCTTTAATTTTTTCAGTTTTATGTACAAAAGAACCAAAACATTTGAAGAAAAACTGTTTTCTGAATAGATTTTAAGGCACAAAAAACTACCAAAAAAATGGTCCAAGAGTTTTGAAGTTTACACCGAATATGTAACTTAACACTATATATATGTAAACAATTTTCAAAAAAATGTCTTTCAATTTTGGGCTGTTTATAGTAATTATTAGATGCTGAGTTATTTGCCATAAAATGGATAATTTTTAATATATATATATATACACATATATATAATAATATATTATACAATATATATATATATATATATATATATATATATATATATTACGTTTAACTTCATTATAAATGATTAATTCTTCCAATACCGAATTTACATATTTATTTTTTTGATCGAGTAAATTTTCTTCAATATCGAAATGTATACAACGACCACATTTTAAGACGTGTTTAGCAAAATTAGAATTAGGAAAAGTTCTTTAAAATTTTATCTCTGAAATATGTTCTTTATATCAAATTTTAAAATTTTTACTAGTTTTTCCAATTTAAAATTTATTACAACTACAAATTAGTTAATAAACGACGTAATTACTATAATTGTTGGATTTTTACTTGTAAATTTTATTATTAATGTTTTGAATTGAATTATTATTGGTTTTAAAACTATTTTTACATTATTAGTATTTATATTTAAAATATTAGCAAATTTACCTGATAAAAGTTATGATATTTTGTTGGACAATAATTAATTGCATTACTAGGTAGAATATTATTTTGATTTTGTAGTTTTAATTTAATTTTATTGTGAATTTTTTGAAGTATTTATATCAAAATTATTTTTAATTTCTATATCACAAATTATATTGAATTCATTATTATATTAAACAAATCTAACTTGATAGTTAGATTTGTTTAAGGAACATGTTCAAGTCTATATAAAATAGAATTAAAATAAGCAAATTTTTGTGAAAATGGATATATTATATTTTATATATGAATTAGATATATGTATATTGTTTTTAATATTTGTATTGTGTATGTATATATATTATTTTTATAATAGTATAAGATTTTTAATTTACAATTATTTAATTAATTAATTTTTTTATTTTAATTTATTTTTGTTTTTTAAATTTTATTTATTGATAATTTTTAGTTTTAAGGGCTGTCAATTTTATACAACATAGGTACTACGTTACTTCAACTATATTCAAAAAAATCTTGGTAATCACAAGTCACATTTTTTTTTATTTTAACACTTTAAATTTTCCGACAAAAAATACTACACTGAAGCTTTTCTCAGAATCATTTTATTGAATGCATAAATATGTCACTTTTATGAAATTCAGAGTAATAAAAAAACTCTATCTAAGACAACAACAACTTAACAAGACTTTATCTAAATAATTCACTTAAGCATTAAGCGACATCCATAACACTCACGACTCACTATCCCCGCTTTTTTTACAGTTAATCAATAAATTAATGCTATATTAGTCTATTGATTAATACTAATATTAAAATTAACATGAAACTTCAAATAAATAAATATTAAAAAAGGTAACGATCCGTGGGCTGTTGTGAATGTCGCATAAGTGAATTATTTGGATAAAGATTTTAGAGTGTATTCTTATCACTATAAATTTGAAAGCAATGATAAATTATTGCATTCAATAAAATGATTCTGAGCGAAACTTTGGTATAATATTTTAGGTATATAACAAAAACTAACTCTTTTTATGAATTAAATATCTCAAAACCTATAATTGCTACAAGTAGTCCAAAATTAAAAGAAACTTTTTGAGAATTTTTTTTTCAAAATATAATAAACAGTTACATATTTGATAAATATTTCAAATTTCTATACTCATTAGTTTTAAAATTACGAATAATGATAATCGATTTTGACGAAACTGCGTTTTTATTTCATTTTTCGGTAGGTTTTTAGTTCTATTTTTAGGAGCTTTTGAGGAAGTCAAAAAATGACCTCTCTAAAGTACCAACTAGATGCAATTTTCTACCAGAAACAAACTGTGACTGTAAAGATCAGAGCACTCCTTTTGGTAGAATTTTCTATATTGGCTTTGTAAAACCAATAGATTCCTTGCTCTGCTCAGAATCTAAAAAATAATTTTTTAACAGAACTTCCAATAGCTATTAACAACTATAACAGTAATGAAAGAAATTTAATGATACAAAAAAATAAAAAAATAAAAAGCAGGGCGGTTTTTTCTAATACTTAATAGAGATAACTGAACAATTTTTATGCTGTATTAATCCTAATACGCAAACTAAGTGCGTTGTAAAGTAATAGGGACAATTTTTTTTGTGCCAGTGGTCTATAATATTTATAATTGCTTATATTTTAATTGAAAACGCATTGTTACTCAATACAAAAACTGGGTGTTTCATATTTAGTATTATATATTTAAAATAAAGTAATAATACAATTTTTTTTATAATATATGTATAAATGTTAAAGTTTCATAATATGATTAACATTGTATTAAATTTTAATAACGTAATCCAATTATAAATGTTGAAAAAAAATTACCAACAAATTTTAACACAAACAAAAATGTTTTAAGCAGGTGCATAATAAATAACCAATATGACAAATCGATTTTGTAAAAATTATATCTTTCAACAATTTCACCCGCTTTATGAATGTCATTGTAGTTTACCTTTACTATTGAGAAAAATAAAACGTGTCAAATAAACTATTATCTAGGCATGACATTACCAGAAAGTAAATAAAAAAATAAAAATTTAAGCACAGGTTTTGTATTTTATGAAAATCAGTATTTAAAATCTGAATGCGTTGGGTAAAAAACAATTAAATCAGTAATGCCAATGCTTATGTAATGTTATTAATGTTTATATATAATATATATACATATATACATACATATATATATGTGTGTGTGTGTGTTATTAATGCACATAAATCTATTTAATTCAATTGGCTTTAATTTCGAAACAAAAAAACTGTAAAAATAACACAGGTGAAAAGTATGTTTAAAAAATAAATGTATGTCTAAATACCAAAATTGTCAACGTTAAATTTTATTATAAAAACAAGGTTAATTCGATATTTTAAGTACCAATCTAACAAATTACGTATAAATATCTTGCGTAATCACAGGAACACACACAAAAAAAAGAGAACTTCATGAAGAATAATTTTTGAATTTATCGACGCCCTAAAATTGGGCATACCAAATTATTCATTCAACAATTAATTTTTAATAACTTACACTGTTTCGCCATTGAGTTTATGGGAGGGTTTCATACAAGATTTAGTAAGCCACGAATTCTCCGCGTCCAACAACTCGGCTTCGACCACATAACTGGTTCTGAACATTTTGATTTAACTTGAAACTATTCGACTTTAATGTTAGTATTATTCAAAAATGAAAAATGAACGATCGAACGGATTTGAGAAAACCTACGACCGATGGATATATTGAACATAATTCGACTTGTCACGAGGTTTATTAGTGTCCGTGAAGTTTGAAGAGTGATGGGCCATTGGGTCCGTTCTCCTTCACATTGATAAGAACTTAGTGTAGATAAGAATTTAGTATTACCAACAATGAAAACAAAAATTACTTTTCAACAAATAATTAAAAATCTAACTAATAGCGTATTCGATTTACTGCACTTTTTGCACTCAGTGCAAAAACGTATTCAATTTGACCATTATTTAATAAACTGGTGTAGGTTTTCGTATTCGATTTAATTGCACGATCGATACTCGTGCGCACTGAATACACACTTTTTGCATTGCCGATTTTGAGGGTACAGTTACTAGTAAGAACCACATTTCTCCATCAACAGCACACCATAATATGATTAAAAAAAATATTCTTATCACAATAATAAACATAAAAAAAATTTTAATTTCAAAATATCAAGAGTGTTTATGTTTTTTCAATGCCTAAAGGCTAACGTAACATAAATTATTATGGATTGTAATCAGCTTATTAAGTTAAAGGAATGTGGTACTTTGTCATCATCATCTTCTTTCGATTCATCAGATGATGAATACGCCATACGATAAATAAATAAATCAGATGATGAGAAGACGAATATTATTTGGAATACTGTCGAATTTAAACCTAAACTTACCGATTTTGTGAAAAATGTTGTACATAATTTTAGTGATGATGAGGTAAAAGTATAATATAACAAAATCCTAATTGCGCCACTGAATTAACCAGGATAGGTTCCAAGAAAAGTTTCCTTTTAAATACCTACAATTTATTATTTTAATTAAATTTGAAAATTAATTCTTTAATTTTTCAGTTTAAAAGAAACTTTAGACTCTGCAGAACTACTGTTTGTAAAATAATTTCACATTTTGAAAATAGTAGTTTTTATCCGAAATATATAATAGGAAAATGACGCATTTCAGCCGGAACACATATTCTTATGTTTTTCTAGTAAGTTAAATTGGAAAAATTTTGGAAGAGCACTTGTTCAGTTTGTTTAATAATAACATTAAACATCTATAACTTGTTTAATTTAGGTTTTCTGGTAATAAAACTGTCTTAAGAATTACAGCTCAGGATAAAAAACCGGGGAGCTGAATTTTAGCACACTCACTATATTATAATACTTAAATTAATATTTTATTCACATATCTTGTTTTAGGATGAAGTGGAGTTCAAGGGCATGTATAACTAATTAAATTAATAAACAGCATATTAATTATAAAAATGTATTATATTAAAGTAATTCGCCTATCTTTTTGGCATAATTATCAATAATTGCTGTAGTATCAATAGAGTTAGCCAAATCTCTTTCAATATTTAAAATTGATAAATATCCAAATCTATCATTGCCCATGCTAGTCCTTAACCAACTTTTAATTTGTCTCATTGAAGAAAACGTATGCTTACATGTAGCAGAACTTATCGGTATTGGCATAGCAACTTGCAATAATTTATATAGATTTCGATAAATGTGTTTTACAACAACATTTTTTACACTATCAAGTTCAATTACAATATTAGTAGATTTTACACAATTATATGCAACTTTCATCTCTGATTTTTAAATATTTATTAAATAATCATTTAAAAATTCACTATTTTAATTTTATTATTATTAGTATTATTATTATTATTTAATATATGATAACAAAAAACAATAAAGTTACCCTATAGTGATTAATAAAATATAAGGAATTGTCATAATCAAGTTGACAAAGTGAATCAACTGAATTTGCCGTTGTTAAACTTTCCTCAGAAAACCTATACTTCATATTTATCACCGGTTATTTACACATTAAATCTTCATTATCGTTGGATAAATTGTGAAGCGTATCACACGCAAATTTAAGGATCTCATTCCTTTTTTGTTAGTATGTAATATTTTTAGAGGGTGGAGTATATATTGTAAGTATAGGTGAGTCTAGAGATATTGGTTCTTCTAACTCATAAAAAATAAAATATAATTGAATTAATACTCAAACAATATGCTATAAAAAATATGAAACAAAAAAAAAATGAAATCAGTCTTTAATACAAATCAAATTTATAGTAAAGGTACTACATTCTACATTTTTGTTTTATTACTAATTTTCTAAATTTAATTAGTAATTACATACATGTTTAATATTTTTACTATTAATTTGTTTATTAAATGCCAAGTACAGAAGAAGAATGGAAGAAAATTGTCAACGATTTTGGTCTAAAATGGAATTTCTACAACTGCTTAGGATCTATTGATGGAATGTACATTGAAATAAGAAAACCTCTTGGATCAGGTTCATACTAAAATAATTTCAAACAAACATTTAGCATAGTTTAAATGGCAGTAGTGAATGTAGACTTATCAATTTCTAATGGTTGATGTCGGTGAAACGGACGTGTCTCTGATGGAGGCGTATTTTCAAACACAAAATTTTATCAAAAACTGAAAGAAAACAAATTGAAAATTCCAGAACCTGATTACCTACCTAGAAGTAATATTAAGTTACCATTTGTTTTCGTAGCTGATAATGCTTTCCCTTTATCTAATAATATTATGAAATCTTACCCTCAGAGAAACGACTACAGAACAACGTATTTTTAATTATCGATTGTCGAGGGCTTGTCGTATTGTAGAAAATGCATTTGGAATATTGTCTTCCTGTTTCCGAATTTTATTAAATGCAATTACTTCAAGTCCAGATAAAACATCTACAATTGTAATAGCATGTTGTTATTTGCATATATTTTTAAGACAAAAGAATATGCAAACATTTTTACAACTTTACAAGACAGTTTTGACTTCAAAGATACTAGTTCTGGTTATGTCTGTTCAAGAACTTGGAAAAATAACAACCAACAACTTATTTCATTAGAATCTTGTCCAACAAAAAATAACACTGCCACTAGTGAACATATAATAAATAAGTATTGTATTTTAACAATATTGGAAATAGTTCAATGGCAAAATCATATAATTAATGAATAATGACTAAAAATAAAATAAATAATACTTTTAAAAAATAAATTACAATTAGCCGAAGTAAATATTAAGTTATTTTAAATATGAAAATATGAATACAATTAATGTGTGTGTGTGTGTGTGTGTGTGTGCAGTGGCGTGCTCAGGGGGGGAGGTTAGGAGTTATATCCCTCCCATTGTCTTTTTTGCCGACCTACAGAAAACAACTTATTAGTTATAAGAGCTGTTTTAGAGTCATTACTTGTTTTAGATGACGTCGTAAATGAAACGAGTACAAAAGTTAGGCGGTTGAATTTCCGTTTGGAATAAGTAATCTAGTTTCTAAGTATTTTATTTTTTTTGTTTATTTTTAAAAATGCAATACATTTTTTCAGTTTAATGGTGTTATGTTAATTGAACAACTTGGTATTAGTATGTTATAATTTAAATTAATTTTAATTATAGAACAATTTACAAATGTACACAATTATAAGCTAGAAACGATTTTGGGTTAAAAACATTTGAGTTTTTGGTATTACCATGACAATTCATTAAAATGTATTATTACTACTTACTTATAACATCCCCCCCCCATTGAAAATTCCTGGGCCACTGTGTGTGTGTGTGTGTGTGTGTGTGTGTGTGTGTGTGTGTGTGTGTGTGTGTGTGTGTGTGTGTGCGCGTGTGTGTGTATTTACTTGTATATACAATCTATAAAATAATACATATTAACTTACAAAATTATCCGTATCATCTTCCATTGATGACCTTCCAATATCCTGGTATTCTTGATTTCTTAAAAACTCTAAAACATTAGATACCAAACACTGGGTACATACATTTCATCGGTACCACCCAGCAAACACAATGATGAATAAATGATATCTTAATAATATAACTATCCAGATAATTTGACTCAAGTGACAGATATAGGATAATCCCATTTGTATCCCAAATTAATCCATTTTCCACAGGGGATATCAAAAGAATATATATTTGACTTCCGAATGTCTGCTTTTTGGTGATAAATATGTATATTATTTAGCCTTAATAGTACCTATATATAAAGTATATTCCAAAAACTGAAAAATTGTATAACATAGATGATAAATTAATTTCACTGGGATGTTAATTGTATAGATCATATACTTTCAATAATTTATTAAAAATATGTTCTAATCATATCATTACCTCAACTTAATCCATTTATGGACACTGTTGTGATATAAATTATTGACTCTAATGTGTGAATTAAATTAATTTTATAAATGAATAAAATTAATACACACATATATATATATATATATATATATATATATATATATATATATATATATATATAGCTGTACAAAGTATGCGTTATTTTAATAAAATAAACAAAAATATAATAATAATAATGAAAATGTATGGAAATTAATTTTAAAAGTATTTTGTTCAAGTTGTGTTTTTTATTTTGACACGGCCTGGAGCATGTCTACACCAGCTTGCAATCGGCCCAGTAATTCCATTAGTTATTTCAGCAGAAGTAATATTGAACCGGTGCATTATGACATCTAAAACTAATATTTTGAATAATAAATCTTATAAGAGGAATTTAATAATACCAATATTTGTTTACTACAAGCATTGATTATAGAATATTATATTCTATAATCAACGCTACAAGTAAACACACACACACACACACAAAATTATATATATATATATGTGTGTGTGTACCTATGTATGCAATAGTTCAATATTTCAAAATATTAATTTATATCATTATAAAATTAACTAATGAGACCACATTTTAAAATTTGAATGCTTAATGCCCATATTTTATTTTAAAATCATAGAAATAATAATTACCTATTACTTATTATTTATTATAAAAGTAGAATCTGTACTTTATAAAACTCAGTTACTTACCAATAACAATTCGATGCAGAAAATGTAATTCAGCAAATGCAGTTTTATGTTTTGTACCTTTGTATGTCATATTGCTTGCACATCTATCAGTTAATAAAAATCTTAAAATATTGTAAGTTGAAATCCTCCAAGTACTTCCACCCAATTTTAGAAGTTCAGTCGTCTGGAAATTCTTACAAATAAAAAAAAATCTTGCAGTATAAAAATAATAACAAGGTATTACCAACTGATTTTTAAAACGTTGATCAGTCAATTCTTCATTAATACATTTCATAGTCTCTACAGAATCCATAGGAAAATATAATGCATATTCAAAAACATTGGCTCTCTTGGCTCAATAATAATAAAGTTAAACAATTATAAAAATAAATAAATAAATCAAATAAATAATAAATGCCCTTTTGGCCCAATAATAATAAATTGCAAAGAAAAAACTCACATTACAAATGGCGTAGACTGGCCAGTCGCGTATATCTAACTTAATTTAAAATTACACAAAAATACAATAATAATTTATATGAATAATTCGATTTATGTAATAATAATATTCTTGGCTATTTGAGCCGTATTACAAAAATTTTCCTATTATATTCAAACCAATTAGTATAATAAAACGTATAAGAAAAAATGCACAAGAAAGTGTAAACGCGACGCGTATTTGACGACGGCGGGTTTCGCACACAAAATTACTCAATTTTTACAATAAAATACTTATACGCGATTTATAATAATTTTAGTGTGTGTGTTTACTACGGCGGTATATTGACGACAGCACCGCGGGCGTTGCCCTTTACTTACTAATATAGAATATGCAGATAATATAATAATTTTAATCATGTATATATATATATATATATATATATATATATATATATATATATATTACGCTTTAATGTGGCCGGCTGTTAATTAGCAATGACGTTGTTCTAAATTTTTGTATATATTTATGCACTTACGGCTTCGACAATGTGTTTCATAGTAAAATGGCTAAGAAAATAAATTGTGCACTTACTTTTAAAATTGAATTTTATTTATATTTTATATAAAAACATAAACCGTAACAGCTTTTTTAAACACTTTAAAGAAGTACACAATCTTAAGACTTAACTTGTATCTTATTATGTGAGTAGGCGCTGCATTTCTTTGCTGTTCAAACACAGAGCATTTATGATTTGATATCCATCAACTTGATTTACTATGTAACTTTAAATAATATGTGTTACGAACAGAACAGACATTTATTTGATTATTATGCATATAAAATTACCTAGGTACAGTGGCGTAGCCAGGGGGGATTAAGGGTTCAAACCCACTTTGCTTTTCTTTATATAGAAATAATAATAGCTAGTAATATTTTAATGATTACAGTTTTGTGCTATTGGATGTCAGGTCTTAAAATTTTTTTTTATTGTACACACTATACCTGAAATGCGACAAAAAAGTTCCATTTGACTATGGTTCGATTCTCAAGTTAAGGTAGAAATTTCGGTTTATTTATTTTATTTTTTTTGAAAAAATGTGATTTTTCTCATTTAACTAACCATATTTTTTGAAATGTAGGACCTACATCAAATTTGAAAGCCTCATTGAAAAGCTCATTACATTTTCTTGAAGAAAACATACCAAGAAATGTTCCAGTATCATTTTTGCAAACACAGGGACAATCTCGAAATTCGAAAACTTCTATATTTAAAAAAATTGATTCCTGTTTAACGATTTTTGTTTTGTTTTCAGTGATGTGTAAATTTCATAAAACATCTTTTTTTAATGAGTTTTCCAACGCTATACTCATTTTTAGAAAATTTCTGTTTTGAGGTGAATACATCGCCCTTTAAATGTAAAAAAAATGATATGATAAATGGTACATACTACTTCCATAAATGAATGCAGGTAATTATATGTAAGCTACGAGTCACAATGACTCACATGTTACCTAGATTCATTTCATGGAAGTATTGTGTACCATTTACCATACTGTTTTTTTAATTTTAAGTGCGATTTCTTCTCCCCAAAACAAAACTTTTCAAAAAATGAGTATTCCATTGGAAAGCTTATTAAAAAAGAAAACTTTGTGACTCGTGTTATCAGTAATCACTTATTAGTTTTTGTTTTTAATAAACAATAATCAATGTACACACACGTCTTACATCGATTACGTTGTTCGGATTACACAAGTCACTTCTATGGCTCTACAGTTAATAATATCATAAATGATACCAAAACAATTATTTACATAAATGCAGTAATAGTAGTAATATCTATGCATAATAATTACAAAATATATAATTTGTATAATATAATACACACATATAAAATAGGTACACTCTAATATATAGTAAATATAGTTTAGAATGATATAAAAAAAAATAGGAGAGGGGCGCTAATTTCTCAATTGATCATGGGATGCACCGGGAAAACTTCCGGTGTCCCGGTGGACCAGTACGGGCCTGGGTTAGGTTCGTTTTGTGCGTTTTCTAATAATTTAAAAATTCCAAAATTGGATTTACAATTTTTTACAATTTGTGTGGAGTCGAACGGACAAAGTGGGGGGGAATTTCATGTACGTATACAAACAGATAAGCAGAAATTATAGTTAATACTGTTAATAGTTTAAATAAAATTAATGAACATATTCAATTTACCCTAGAAACGTAATTAAACAATAAAATAAATTTCATAAATCGTACGGCTACGATAATATTTATAGAAAACCTACACAAACTCATCCAATTACCCCTTATGATTACAATTATTCTTTCTCACAAAAATTGCATTTGTTAATTTTTTTTTTTTATAGACTTGAGTGTATTCCATTAAATAAATATAATCATAAACACGATTTTAATATTATATATGATATATTGATATCTCAATTACAAATAAATATAATTTAAACACAATCAAAAGAATACATGTCCACGCCGAAGGCGAGGATGTGAAGGACCACTCGGTTCTACCCAGTGCTTGAATTGGAAAAAAATTAGAAGGGGGATGCAAAAGTACAAAAATAATGTGCGTTCCAGCAGATTGTAATGTCTTATAAATTCGTGGGGGGCTTCGCCCCCCACACCCCCCAATATATTATTTATTACACAATAATAAATAAGCATAATTTTTTTTAACTATAAACATTCGCGCCACATAGTAAAGGAGCATTTATTATTATTATTATTTTTTTTTATTTTATTTACTTTTATATACTTGTTTAATTAAGCAAATTTTATGACTATTATTATTGGTATTGATATTTAAATTTGTTGTTGTGTCGTTGCCAAAATTATAATATTTCGTCATTATTTTTACAAAACTATTATTTGTGTTTTGCTCAAGAAAACTTTATCGTTCGAGTATCCCTTGTATTTTGTGGATGAAACTCAATGAAAAGCTCATTGAGTTTCATCCATTCGAGGATCAGGTTTTTTTACTTTCTTTTTGGTGTATTTATCGTTTTATAATAATTAATAATTATATTATCCAATAACTTTGTATGGAATTTATGTAAACATTATATTTAATATTTCCTTTATTTTTAAGATCAATTATTGTTTGTTATATTGAATTTTATTAATAATTTGTTAAATACAGTCTGCTTTTTTCTTTTACTGAACTTTGAAGTGTTATATTTTTTTTTGTTAACTTTAGTTTCGCACTGGTTAATTTTTCATAAATCGTTAGTATTTTGTTTTAACAAGAAAACTGTGTGTTGAACAGTAATGTTCTTATGAAAATAAAACAAAACATATTTTATAAAAATAACAACATATATAATAAAGTAGATTACATTTTGTGTTCATAATAACAAAATAATACCGAGAAAAATTGGCAATTGACGATTGTCATTTCAAGAAATATATTGTTTGTATATTGTGGCAACTACCGACCACTCCCTATAAATAAAATTTTTAATTTTCATTAGTTCAATAAAATTGTAGAGTCTTGACCGTCCCGTTCTCTGCGTCCCGGTATGAAAAATTAGGAGGGGTACGCTATAATAGTTTAAAAAAAGAAAGGGGACTCCGTCCCCCCGCGTCCCCCCCAATTCAAGCACTGGTTCTACCGAGAATAAAATATAAAAAAAAAAAAATGCTCTGACGACGACGGCGGCGGCGGCAGCTCCGGCGGCGGCGGCGGCAGCTCCGGCGGCGGCGGCGGCAGCTCCGGCGGCGGCGGCGGCAGCTCCGGCGGCGGCGGCGGCAGCTCCGGCGGCGGCGGTAACGACGACGTTGATGGCGATAACACTGGTAGGCCAGTCAAATTAGACGAAAATTCGGCAAAGTTTGGAACTAATTCCTCGAAAGCTGAATTTTGGTTCACAATTAGTCCACGTCTTACTGATGAACATACTAAAAGTCCCCAAGCCTACCCCTTGTGCGTAGCCCTCCACCCCTCAAAAGGGGTGTTTTTGACCTCTCCGTTGTTTTCACTTATAAATCGTTAACTGTTAGACTTATGGCTAAAATGAATAGAATCAAAATTAAAGTCCGTAAAATTTCCTATAGGAACATTGTTTATTTTTTACTTAAATTATCGCAACATAATGGTAAGTACAACTTTAAAAAAAAAATAATAAAAAATTTTTTTTAAAATTAATAAAACCTATTTTTAGCCAAAACTCTTGGTCAAACGCTAAAATTACTTATTATAAAAATTAAAGAACACATAATTTTACATAGAACACTGTTTTTTTTAAAAATATTTATACATTATTGTAACCTCCAGCGTTGTTGATATCTGCGGCGGCGCTAGAACTGTACTATACGGCGCGCGGCGCGGCGGCGAGCACCCCTGTAGCCGTTTTTCCTTATAACTCTTTAACCGTATGTTGACTAGAAAATGTTTGCACCGTACTACAACTTTCGTACCATGACAAATAAGATAGGTATGACACCAATTAACCCGTTTTTAAGAAAATTACGCACCCATCCCCCCACTCAGTCTATTACTGTGACGTAAGCATTTCGCCGTTTTTTGTTGGTCCATTTTATAACGAGAAAATTGATATATTATCACAAATTAAATATGTATCATGATAAAAATATAAGAATGATAATACACATTACATACACAATATTCTATAATCTATAATCTGTGACAATAGTTGGCGAAAAGAGTACGTCACAAAATGGCTGCCGTATGCGTATCACGAGTTGCTGACATATCTATCTTATTCGTCATGTTTCGTACGACTGTTGCGATAATTTTCAAAGCACGACTCGATTAGGTAATCTCGTGTAATAAATATTGTACGATAATAGTCGCTTGTGCGAGCAACAATTTAATTCAGTTTTATGTAAATAAATATGGACGAAAATTATTGCATACTGCTTGTCTCGCAGACTTGGGTAAAATACTTTTTAAAAGTATTTGGAATACATGTTCCGAATACTTTGTAAAAATATTCAGAATATGTATTCAAATACTTCGTATTTTAGGGCTACGCACAAGGGGTAGGCTTGGGGACTTTTAGTATGTTCATCAGTAAGACGTGGACTAATTGTGAACCAAAATTCAGCTTTCGAGGAATTAGTTCCAAACTTTTATCTAATTTGACTGGACTATGGTTGGACTATAGACGAATAATCGCGGACCAGAATACGACACAATGATATATGATATATATCATATATCACGACAATTTTAAATAAAGTGAACGAATATATATATACGTATATACAAAAAGCAGTAGATGTATTGTCGTTAAAATACAAAGAATAGGGGCAAAGGAGGGAGCTTAACGACTAATAATTTTTATATATTTACAAATATAATTTCATTTAAGAGTAACGTTTTAGAAAAAAAAAGAAAGAAACAACTTGGATCCCGATTGATGGAGAACAGCAGTATTGACGTGTATCCGTGTTGATGGTGACGATTGATGGCGGAATGGTGACCGAAATGTCTGAACAACACTTGAATAACTCGTTGTATACTTCGGGACACGACCGGTGTATTTCGCACGAGAATAAATAAATGAAACAAGTGACGCATCACGCTTCGGTGACTGCGAGAGCAGTCAGCTGACGCGATACATTGTAAAAAACGGTCGGTGGATATCGTCTATCTCAAATTCTATAATTAATCGTATTTAATCGTGTAAAATATATGTAAATTTTTAATAACCTCTCATACTATTGAGTGGTTAAAATTATACAGAAGTAGGGCCCAAATTTATTGTTTTATTCGACTTTTTCTTTTACTACATTTTCCTTCCTTTACCTCTTAACGGTGTTTCGCACTTAAAGTGCAACCGTGGCCTTGAGGTAAGGAAGGTAAAGTAGTAAAAAGTCCGTTTCGTTTGCGGTGTTTCACCATCTTGGTGCAACCGCGACTAGGATATTTTTATTGTTACTCGTATTAACGGTGTTTCAACGTAGGTGCAACCGAGACGTAGGTACGTAGTAATCGTTTAAAATCGCAATTAATATGTAAATTCGTATAAAAACCGTGACGTATGTATACGTATGTAAATCGATATTAATATTTAAATTTGTATATAAACTGTGATTTGTGTTTAAATAAACCATTTACGAATCAGTGCAAAACAAACGTTTTAATTTCTTTTTATTCAGTGTTTAACTACATTTACCGAGTGAAAATAAAGGAAAAAATCAGGTAATAGTTAATAATAAACGTAAATTCAAAGGGTAATAAAATTCGATAGATTTAAAATAACCCTATAAATTATTCGAAACGGCTAAAACCTTTTACAAAATAAAATCATTAAATTTAAAAGAGGGAAAACGTTTCACAAGGAAAAAAAACAATACGAGGTGCCGCAAGGGGCGAGCGATGAGACGACAAGACGACGGATTTCGATTTTCGAGGAGAAAAAAAATCGACGAACGAGCAACGACGGTTTTTATTATAATTTTATTGTATTTTACGAACGCGTAATAACGCCGACGACGGACGAACCTCTACAACAATATGATAGTGGTCGGGCGGTTGATTTTCGTTCGATTATTTAAATTTATATTTATCGACGAAAGACGGGAGGGCGGTGAAGAAGCCATAAATTCACACTCGTGCGATATCGCAACGGCCGCGGCGGCGCGACGTATCGAGTTCACGATTACGAGCGTGAACAATACATTTTTAAATATTATTATTACATATATATTGTAACGATATAATTTCACTGAATCGTCACTGTTGCATCGTATTTTACCTTAGTAGGCAAAAACAGTGGCGTGAGCACGACACCATACGCCTACGTGTAATATATATTTTTATTGGTCGGAGAGTTCGAGTCTGACAGAGCTAGCAGAAACATCTAGTCTCTTAACAATAATAATACATTTTTATTTTTACGAAATAATTTAAACGTGTAACACTAAGTGAAAAACCATACTTACAGTACCGATATATTTTGTCAATTTATTATATATAATTAACCGCTAGGACTCCGTGCTCCGCTTCATCTGTGGAAACAGCTGGTACCAATCAACGTCGGACTATTCAGGTGACAGTGTATTATATATTGCTTATTTATTTAATTTATTTAAATAAACTATTTCGTTGTTAAAATCGTGTTGGCTACTGTGTAGAGAGACAAACGCAGGTCATAGATTCTAGGACCTGTTAAATATAAATTAGAAAACTTTATTTATATCGTTCTACTGACCCATTTCAAAAGACCGGTTGGTGTAGACTCAGGCGCGGATCCAGAACTAAAATTTAGGGGGGGGTCATTTTTTCAAAAGAACAAAAAAATAATACACAATAAACAAAAAATTTTAAGTAATTTATTAATTATTGTAAATTTTTTAAATTAAATGACAAAGTTTAATCTTCTTTGTTTTGTTTTTGCAAATTTTGAAATAATGTCTCTAAATGATTTTATAGTTTTTTTATTACTTTACATTTGAAAGCAATGATAAATCATTGCATTCGACAAAACGAATCTGTGCGGAGCATCGGTGTAATATTATTTATTTAAAATTTTCAAAAATTGTTTTCGTTAATATAGTGCAATGTTACATATTTGGTAAAAATTTCAAGAATCTTGGACTGTAAGTGTTGAAATAACGTAATTTTTCACAAAAAATTAAATACACTTTTTCGAAAAACTTGAAACTGTTACAAAATGAAATTGTGACTAACGATTTTCGTGATTTTTTTAATATAAATGAAGTAACGTACGTCTGACATTGTATTGAATTTTTAAGCCTTAAAACTAAAAATTACCTCTTTTATGAATTAAATACTCTCTTTAATTAAAGAGATAGTCTTAAATTAGCCTCCATGTGGTCTATGGTGAAATTTTCATTTTGTTGTGACGATCCTAACCAAAGTTATGGTATAATAAAGATTATTATCATTTTGTTATTATTATACATGTTTTCGTTGTACATTAATATTTTAATAATAATATTATTATTTATGATTATTACCATTATACGTTGTTATTATTACACGTGTTTTAGTTTTGCTTTCGTTGGACATTAATATTTTATTAATTAATTCGATGTTATTTTTATTTAAAGTATAATAACTTATTATATAGTGTCATAGTGACATATTCAGTCTAATTCTAATTTTCTTTTTTCTCAAAACCACCATTTTGCATATAGGCCCTCTGTCTGGGGAACGCTTCAATTGCTATAAATAGCCTAAAATTAAAAGAAATTTTTTGAAAAATTTGTCTCGTTAAGGTAGTTCAAGGGTGAAAATTTCAAGTTTATATCTTGGAGGAGGTGTGATGAAATATAAATATATGCTTTTTTATCACCCGCCTGTTTGGGTGGATTCTAATGCGAACTGACTAACAGTGTTTGGTATCAGATAAGCATTCGATCACGCGAGCAATCCGTTAAACGCATAATATTTGACATACGACCAAAACATCCATCGTAAAAAACGCTACGTAGTGTATTACGTGCGTAAAAATGAAAAAAAAGATTCAACAAAACAAGAAATTCTTACTTTTCTAATTGTTGATTTATATACACATTTATATACTGTCCCTACCTACTACAGTAATGCGCAAACTTCGGTTAAGGCAACACGCGCGTTGGTGGTCGCTCCGACCACTTATATCGTTTTTCCTTAATAACTGTGGCATTTCTTACGGTTTTATTATGATATCTTTTTTAAAAGGCAGGGAACATCCTCCTACGCATTTTTTAAAAGTTTCGCGTACATGCGTTAAGAACTCTGTAAGTTATCGAGTTTTACTATTACGTACGTTTTCGACGTAAAGTGTTGTGGTTTTATTAAAAAATTCATATCTCTGGTGGTAATTCCGTTATTGATATGAAGTTTCGACCCAGCAACAGAGGAGAAGCACACGGAATTTTCGGGGTAAGTCACTAACGTGAACATTTGTTTGACTCCGAGCGCGAGCACTCCAAAGTTGTTAAGTCCAATTTATTTACTGTTTTTAATGTGTATCGCACGCCGGGTGTCTAACTATCGAACCATTCGTCCTACGACCTCGGTTCGAAGTTCCACGGATACCTCGTGTGATTTAAAATTTTTCATGCATCATAGATTAAACATAGTAACAAAAGCTCAAGGCTCAGAGCTTTTGGCGGTATTGTTGTTTGATATTTTATATCTATCACGTGGAAGATAAACTCATACGTGGTGACAGGTTCTCGCCCGACGACACGTGTACCGTGTGGGTGGTGTATGTGCACCGGTCGCAGACCATTTCCTTACTGCTTACTTGTGCAATATTTGATTAGCTTTTACAACTTTTGTTGGGTTGGTCGTAGAGCTTCGGTTCTTTTTTCTCTAAACTCGGGACACTCTCACGGTTCCGGTGAATTTCGATTCGTTTTTCTGCGACCATAATGAAAATTTTTAGACATTTTTCTCGGACTTAGAATTATTTTACACGTTTTTTATGGACACCTCAAAGACGTCGGCGGTGTATCACGTACAGCTGACACGGCAATTTCACTTAGGTACATCTAACTTTGGACAGAGTTGGCGTACACGGTTGGCGTTCATCGCATTTCACCCGTGGACTAATCACGAGTGCGCAAAACTTTGAGTCTATTTCCTAGGACTTCTAGAACTATGTAGATATATACTCGTAATATAGATATATTGTTAAATGTATTACTAATATTTGATTTAAAATTTTGAAATTCTGTTAAAGATTTCGAGATGCTATTAATTGTATTTTGAAAAATTTTGGATTGTTCTTTTTGTATAATCATAGTTTTTATTCCTTTTTCTTCTAACAAATGAGTTTTATTTGTGAGCTCCTCACCCTCTTCTTCTATTAAAACTTCAAATAAAGTTCTCTGAATTTTTCCTATTGCTCCAAAATAAGAATTTCTTTTCTTTCTTATTATTTTATTTGAAGTTAAATATTGGTCTAACATATTTTTATCTTTTTTGTTTTTTTAATAATACTTGATTGTTAATAATTTTAGAATCTGCGCATGTTGAATTAATTTCTGCACTTTTAATTGTTATTTTTTCGCAAATATTGAAAATCGAGTCGGCATAACTATGAATTGCATCGTATTTATTATTGAAGTTAGTTAAATTATAATAAGTAATCAAATTCCAGTTAGTCCTAGTTAATTTCAGATTGGCTATACTTTCAAAATAAATTCGTGGATTATAAATAATTTTTAAGTTTTCAATCCCATTTCCTTTCCTACTATATATTATTATTATTATTATTATTAACAAAAAAATTTATTATTCCATATTTCTATAACTGATTCCTTTAATAAAATATTAAGAATGAATTTCACCTTTAATCTACCCAACAATGCACTTTAATACAATATATTATATATTTGTATATTCTTGTGAAATAATAATATAATAATAAAATTATAATATGTAATAATTAAATATTGAAATTCACTTATACTAATATTATAATATACTTATATTGTATATTTTATTGCTCCAAAGTGTTTTGAGTATTCCTTCTTTTTTATTTAATTGTTTTAACCACCCAATTTGATTACAAGTAATCTAAAAAAAAATAAAAATAACAATATTGTTAAGGACCTCTCGATATTATAAATGTAGTGTAAACGTTTTGTATAACGATTATCGTCTCCGACGTTTAACATAATCGTCGACGTTTCTATTATAAAAATGTTTTATATCATCAAATACCCACACTAACATTTACTATGAAAAAAAAAATATTAATTATAATTTGTATTACTTCTTCTTATTTCTATCTCTCGAGTATTTTATATATTATGCTATTTAAATTTATTTAATATATAATTTTTTATTGACAATATTTATTTTTCACGTTCTTTATATTTTTTTAGCTGACTCACGTGTTTACAGTCATTTATTAACTGTCCGTTTTTAACTATTTCGACAACATATGTTACATCTGATATTTTTCTTATAATTTTAAATGATCCTATATACCTATATGCAAATTTCGATTTCCTATTTTTCGTTTTAACCAGCACTTATAAAACCAGGAGTTTTTTATTTTTTAATATATTTTCGTTTAGGATTTCGTGTAATTTGTCTCTAAAATTTTTTAATACTTTTAATTCCGTTAAAACATCTGTTGACGTATCTGTGCTAATAAAATTATAATTTTCTGATAATTTGCGATTAATATCGAAATTTATTTTATTTTCATTTAAATCCGTATTTTTAATATCATTTTTTATAACGTCTTGCATTATATTTAAATGAACACTATTTTTTTCTTTTGTTTTAAACAACACATTAATATCGTAAACGATTTCGTTTTCGTGTTCGTGTTTGTTATTGAAACTATTTTTTATTATTTTTTTAGTAGTATCACTTTCGTCGTAATATGTGTTGGAATATATATGCGTATTATTATTTTTTAGGTTTTCAACTGAGTGAGAAATATCATTTTGTGAATGAACTCTACCATTGGAATATTTTTGTTAGTCAGGCTTACTATTTTTTTGTTTCGTTGTTGCGATAGTTATTTTAATATCTGTGCCTCGGAAAATGTATTGAATTATTTTCAAAACAATTCGCCAATTTAATTTATCTAGACCACACACAATTTGTGGCATTGCTAATTTTTTCTAATTATTATTTAGACAAAAATACTTTAAATAATTTAAAGTATCAAAGATTGTTTTATATTTTGGTTTTTCATAAAATTTTGATTTCGTTATTAAATAAATTATGTATTGATTTTTAATTTTTAAATATGCTAGTTCTCCTACTTTTTTGTTTTGTTCTTTTAATTCATATACTTTACCATATTTTTGTTTAAATTGTAATGCAATTCCTTTTTGCATAGCTAAATCCTGTGATACGCAATGTACTAAATGAAACGTTTCGTTAAAATATTCACTAAATAAATCACGTTTGACCTCCCGAATGCTATAGTCAAAAATTTCGTTTTTCAAATGTTTTTGAAAAAATTCTTCGTATGAATTTTGATCTATTATTTTATGTTGCTCATTTGGTGTCTTTATACTAATATTGTTATTCATTACTTTTTGTTTGCTATTATTATCTTTGTGATTGACTGCAATATTTACATTTCTATTATGGAAATGAATATGAGTTAAATTTATTTTATTTTGTTTAAAAGGAATTATATTCGTATTGTGTAAATTTTGTCGTTCGTTTAACTTATTGTTTTTTATTATTTTTACTGATTTTATAAAAACGTTATTTTTATGAAATTCTCCTTTCGAGTGTAAATTAAAATTCGCATTGTATCCTAGAATAATAATTTTGTAAGTGTCAAATTTTATAGAAGGGAAATTCAAATCATATCTATGATTTTTTATATTGTATAATTTTAATTCTTGTATGGTGACACACAAAACATTGCAGTCAGCGCAAAAGTATTTAACTGTTTCTTTTTTACATGTCATTGAACTGTGTTCGTTTGGCTGTGATTCTTGCGTAATTTGCGTGCTTGGTTTGAACGGAAATTCGTAGCATATACAACTATTATGTATAATAAGTTTATGTTGTTTATTTAATATTCCCGGTCGCCAATGATTTTTTTCGTGAAACAAGCAAACTGTTTGTCTATTGGATTTCCAATATATTAACGCAAAGTTTTAAGTTTCATTTTTTTGTGAAAAATGTTCGTTTATAATTATTAAATTCATATTAAATTTGTTACAAATAAAAGCAAGATCTATATCCGTTAAATTATAACCTGACTGACATTTATTAATATTTATCATTTTTAAAATTTGTGGACTAGTTAAAAAATATCCAAAATTATTAAAACATATACTTAACGCATGAACACCACAATCACCGTCTCCTGGGACCTGTGATCCTTTTTCAAAATGTGTAATTAATTCATTAATATATAATTGTTCATCCTTATTATTTGTATTTAATTCAGTATTTTCGTTTTTTTTATTAAGTAGTATATGTGTAATTTTAGAATTATTTTTAATATCAATTTTAAATACAGCCTTCTCTTTTTTTAACTTAAAAATTATATTATTGTTGTCCAAATTTATAATAGTCCTTAATTTTGATAATATATTCATTCCTACTAATATCGGCGAACAAATTCCTTCAACTACTACACATTCATGTTGAATTATTATTGATCCTAATTTTATTTCAACTAACGATTTTCCTATTACTTTTAAGCTAGTATTATTAGCGGCCTCGAGATTTATATTTGTTCCAATAGGAGTAATTTATTTAAAACAAAAGTCTTCATTATTTATGACTGTTATACTTGCTCCTGTGTCTAACAATAAATTAATTTTTTTATTATTTATTTTTCCTGGTATTTCAATGTTATAGCTGTTATAGTTATCTAGATGTGTGCAATTTATTTTTTTGTATTTAATAAATCGATGTTATTACAATTAATTTCATATTATTTTAATTGTGTTTGTAGTGTGCTAGGAATTTTTAAATGTTCAGAAACACCCCTCGTTAAGTGTTTCATTGTTCGTTTTTTGTGACCGTACAAGAATCGCTCATATGCCCTGGTAAACCGCAATTAAAGCAATTTAGATTAGATGTTTTTATAAATTAATATTATCCGTTTTTTGATTTTGGTCATTACTTAGATTATTGGAAATATTTTTCTGTGGAAAATACGGTTTGTAAGAAAGATTATTATTATTAACATTATTTTGGTGGTTATAATTGTTTTGTGGTCTCTGAACATTACCATTATATTGGGATCTCGAATAATTTGTATCACTACGCTGTGCCATATAACCATTATGTCCGCGTGATTCACGATAATTATTATTACGGAAATTTGGTGCAACAGGATAATTATTATTATTATTATTATTAAAATTATTCCGATTATAATTATTGTATTGGGTTCTCTGACCATTACTATTATATTTTAATACCTGAAAATTAATATTACCCCTCGATTGTTGATAACCATTTTTATTTTGTGGTATTTGATAGCCATTATTACCTTGCAGTGAACCACGATAATTATTGTACCGTGGTCCATGAAAATAATTAGTATTTTGATTATCAAAATTTCTTCGAAAATTATTTTTAGCAGTTTCTATTGGTTTTTCAAAATTTAGATTTTTAATGTTGTTTTAGAATTTTTACCTCATTACTCAACTCTTCAATTTTAGAATTATCCTCATTGTGTCTCAATAATTTTGATAATTCATATTTCTCTATATTTTTTGTTATTTGATTTATTGTAGAATTATCCTTTAATTCTATTTTGTTATAAATCTCATCCGGCAATCCCTTTAAAATTTTTTCACATATTTCTTCCACCTCCATATTTTCATTAATTTTATAACATAACCCTGTAAGTTTTATTATATATTCTTTATATGTATTTCCTTTTTCTAATTTTAGATTTTCTAATTGAGCTCTCAATATATGTTTATTGCCTACCGCTGTAAATTTTGCAATAAATTCGTTTTTAACCTCAGTCTATGTGATATTTTCATTCTTTAATTTTAAAAGATCAAAAAAGATTTCAGCAGAATCTTTAAGATAGAATTGTACTGAAATTAATTTATCTTTGTCATTCCAATCATTAACAATACTCACAAGTTCAAACTTTTTTATGAAACTTTCAATATCCTCACACGATTTTCCTGAGAAAGTATCTGGTTGAATTATTGAACTTGAAGCCATATTTTTACTAGTTTTTGTTTTAAACAAAGGGCTTTCTACAGTTTCTATCACTTCCGTATTTGGCGATAATATGAAATTATATTTACTATTTCTACTGGTTTCAATAAATTACTCCCTCGATTTTGTTCGGATGCGGCAATTATTGATAATTATCTGATAAGATTATCTAATTTTTCTTTAACAACCTTTCTTGCTTTATGCCTTAATTTATCCTGTGTATGTTTTTTATAAATATGTAATTCATCCAATACATAATTGATATAAATATTATGTTGTATATTAAAATTTCTAAGTCATTTTTTTTATATTTAAGGTAATTAAATGGTTATTTTCTAATATAATACATATTTTGCAAAATTTGAATTTGGATTAGCTTTTTGTAATTGTATTTCAGAGGTATGTTCTTTGTATCTTGCAGTAAAATTTCTATTCGTTTTATCAACATAAAATTTATTACAACTAGGTACATTTAATATTGTAGGTAAATACCAGGAAAATTTATTTTATCAAAAATATTATTTGGAAATTGTTTTATTTTATAATTTATTTGTTTGATTAAATTATTAATTGTGTTGATAGTGATTTTAACATTATTTACATTATTACTTGAAATTGTTGCGAATTTTTGCGATAATATATTATAATATTTCATACGACAATAATTAGTTAAATTATTTACTTTTTTAGGATAATTGATATTTTCTTTCATTTTTTCAGGTATTCTATTGATTGTTTTTAATTTATATTTATTTTTAATAGCGATATATCATATATAATATTAAGATTATAATTATAATTATATTCACTTAATGGAATACGCTCTAGTCTATAAAAAAATAAAGTTAATAAATGCAATTTTTTTGTGAGAAAGAAAGATTGGAATCATAATGGGTAATAAATAGAAACAGTTTGTGTCGGTTTTCTGTCATTATCAAATTCTAATTTATTATTAACTAAGCTAAACGTAAGACCTAAGAAATTAAATGTATTGTTTTAAATACAAATTACAACACAAATTTATTTAAAACATATTAATAATTTAATTAATTTTGCCACCGCAATTATACCTAAAAAGCAGAAAAGTTTTTCATTAAATAATAGGAACGTTACTGTTTCACTATTGCACACATTTATAAAATTACATGAATCGGTCTTTAATTCATTACAGAACAACTTCTCTAAATAATTTAGCTAAATTTTTAAATCATCTAATACAACAAAAATTAAAATTTACTAATGAAACATCAATACGAATTACTTATGATTTTATTGAAAAAATAAATATCTTAATATCGTACATGGTCGTGGAATAATAACCCTTGATGTAAACAATTTGTATACATCTGTTCCTAAATTCGATGCAATAAATATTCTTAAAAATGAGCTTTATTCTGAATAATGATTGTAATCCAAATGAAATTCATGAAATTATACAATCAATTAACGTTATTATTGATCAAATTTATTTCCAATAAAATAATAAATTATATACGCAAAAAGAAGGTGTAATGATGGGTGGTCCTATAAGTGGACTTTTATCGGAATTATACTTGGTATAGATTATATATCCCACAAATTATATAGTCCATTTATTAAAGTTTATTTCAATTATGTAGATTATACATTCATTTTATTCAGAGGTACAAACAGACAAGCAGAAATTATAGTCAATTGTTTGAATAAAATTCATGAACATATTCAATTTACCCTAGAAACGCAATTATATAATTATGATTCCATTAAATAAATATAATCATAATCACGATCTTAATATTATATATGATATCTCAATTACAAATAAATATAATTTAAACACAATGTGGTGAACGTCGATTTACTTTCGACGTACACGCACACAAAACACACACATACACACGCGCGCGCACACACACACAATAAAATACGCAGAATATTTAATTTATACTTTTATTGATAGCTTGTCCGCTTGTGATCGCGTTGCACGCGCATCACTCAAGAACCCCTTTCTGGGTTGTCTTTGCCGTTATTATTTTACATACTGACTAATTTTTTACAATAGTTTTATTATTTAAAAATTATACAATGTTTTCTTAACCTAATTTCTAGTGTTATGTTATAGTAATAAAAAATGCCTATTTCAACACAGCTATTGATGAGAAAAAGAAAAATAAGATTATTTCAGATACACGCGAGCGGCCGCGGTATTGCTGTACGTTGAAAATTCTTAACCTAATTTTTAGTGTTTTGTTAAAAGAATATAAAAATGAATATTACAACAACAATCAATAGAATACACTTTTAAATATTATTATTGTATATGCTTTTTTATGACACGCCTGTTTGGGTGGATTCTAATGCGAACTGACTAACAGTGTTTGGTATCAGATAAGCATTCGATCACGCGAGCAATCCGTTAAACGCATAATATTTGACATACGACCAAAACATCCATCGTAAAAAACGCTACGTAGTGTATTACGTGCGTAAAAATGAAAAAAAAGATTCAACAAAACAAGAAATTCTTACTTTTCTAATTGTTGATTTATATACACATTTATATACTGTCCCTACCTACTACAGTAATGCGCAAACTTCGGTTAAGGCAACACGCGCGTTGGTGGTCGCTCCGACCACTTATATCGTTTTTCCTTAATAACTGTGGCATTTCTTACGGTTTTATTATGATATCTTTTTTAAAAGGCAGGGAACATCCTCCTACGCATTTTTTAAAAGTTTCGCGTACATGCGTTAAGAACTCTGTAAGTTATCGAGTTTTTACTATTACGTACGTTTTCGACGTAAAGTGTTGTGGTTTTATTAAAAAATTCATATCTCTGGTGGTAATTCCGTTATTGATATGAAGTTTCGACCCAGCAACAGAGGAGAAGCACACGGAATTTTCGGGGTAAGTCACTAACGTGAACATTTGTTTGACTCCGAGCGCGAGCACTCCAAAGTTGTTAAGTCCAATTTATTTACTGTTTTTAATGTGTATCGCACGCCGGGTGTCTAACTATCGAACCATTCGTCCTACGACCTCGGTTCGAAGTTCCACGGATACCTCGTGTGATTTAAAATTTTTCATGCATCATAGATTAAACATAGTAACAAAAGCTCAAGGCTCAGAGCTTTTGGCGGTATTGTTGTTTGATATTTTATATCTATCACGTGGAAGATAAACTCATACGTGGTGACAGGTTCTCGCCCGACGACACGTGTACCGTGTGGGTGGTGTATGTGCACCGGTCGCAGACCATTTCCTTACTGCTTACTTGTGCAATATTTGATTAGCTTTTACAACTTTTGTTGGGTTGGTCGTAGAGCTTCGGTTCTTTTTTCTCTAAACTCGGGACACTCTCACGGTTCCGGTGAATTTCGATTCGTTTTTCTGCGACCATAATGAAAATTTTTAGACATTTTTCTCGGACTTAGAATTATTTTACACGTTTTTTATGGACACCTCAAAGACGTCGGCGGTGTATCACGTACAGCTGACACGGCAATTTCACTTAGGTACATCTAACTTTGGACAGAGTTGGCGTACACGGTTGGCGTTCATCGCATTTCACCCGTGGACTAATCACGAGTGCGCAAAACTTTGAGTCTATTTCCTAGGACTTCTAGAACCAAAGTTACGTTTTATCTTTAATTAGGTGGCAATATTAAAGCGAAATTCGTACTTAAACATTTAACCGCATTTTTCGAAAAAACGAACTAAGGGTCGCACGATTTCGTGACAAACGGGACTGTCTTCGTGCAGTCATCACGAATTTGAGCCCGACTTGTCTAAAAGTTCTCTGGTCAAAAAGCTCAAAAGTTTGAAAGTTTGAACTTTTGGATTTCATCAAGTACAAAGAGTGGTAAGTGGGCATAGCCAAAAATGTCTAGTGCAGTATAGTTCTAATTCCAGTCTATAGATTTATGTTCTTGGACTCTTGGACACATTATGAGGACGTGTTCTGCCGTCTCGTTAGAGGGTCCGCATTACACAAAGTGGCGAGTCTGATAGTCCGAGGTCATAAAGTTTTGAGTTGAAGTCTCCGTGACTGGAGAGTAGATGTATGACATGGTGATCGAGTGGTAAAGGAACGCGAAGGCGGTGAGCTACATTGGGGAACCATCTGTGCGTCCATCGACCATATAGAACGAGTTCTATCGTATGCAAAAAACGGAAATGAGATCTGTTAATAACTTAGGTCGTAACGGTGATTTTCGTTTTTCGATAACGCATTATATTTAAAAAAAAATATATATATATATATGTGTATAACTAAATATGTCATAAATCCAAAGGGTATTACGTTTAATAAGGAGAAAAGTTTAAATGTTGTTGCATTATGTATTTAAGTGTGT
This sequence comes from Slavum lentiscoides, assembly GCA_032441835.1. Classification (NCBI taxonomy): domain Eukaryota; kingdom Metazoa; phylum Arthropoda; class Insecta; order Hemiptera; family Aphididae; genus Slavum; species Slavum lentiscoides. Next base: position 9,143,677 of record CM063720.1, on the reverse strand, counting down.
TTATTTACTAACGGTTTCGACAAAAAGTCATTATCAGGTATTAAGTAAAAAGAAAAATACAACAACAGAGAAAAAAATAAAATGAACCAATTACATATAGAATATTATGAATATTACAATAAAATGACATGGAGTTAAAATATATTTATGCATAATAATAATATTTAAAAATTAAATATATTTAGAACAGTAAGGAAATCGTGTATTTTATAATGGGAACACTATGGCATGTTATTAATATTTCCTAATACCTATATATATATATATATTTTGCAAAATTTGAATTTGGATTAGCTTTTTGTAATTGTATTTCAGAGGTATGTTCTTTGTATCTTGCAGTAAAATTTCTATTCGTTTTATCAACATAAAATTTATTACAACTAGGTACATTTAATATTGTAGGTAAATACCAGGAAAATTTATTTTATCAAAATATTATTTGAAATTGTTTTATTTTATAATTTATTTGTTTGATTAAATTATTAATTGTGTTGATTGTGATTTTAACATTATTTACATTATTACTTGAAATTGTTGCGAATTTTTGCGATAATATATTATGATATTTCATACGACAATAATTAGTTAAATTATTTACTTTTTTAGTATAATTGATATTTTCTTTCATTTTTTCAGGTATTCTATTGATCTTAATATTATATATGATATCTCAATTACAAATAAATATAATTTAAACACAATGTGGTGAATGTCGATTTACTTAAATTTACTTAAGTACTTAAATTAAATTTAAAAATATTAAATAAATGTATCTGTTTAGGTATTTATATATATATATATATAATAAAAAAATACAAAATAAATGAATAATGTCCCGTTATTAATTTTATAATTTATCTAATGTTTTTCGATATTCATTGGAAATGCTATCAATGTAGTAGTAATACTGAATTTATGGCACTGATCATAATGGTACCAACCTGTCAAGTGGTAATGCTTACTGCATAGGCATATATAAGATAGATAGTTATTACTTTAGAAACATTTTATTGTAGATACCAATCAGCTTTTACTGTTATCGATTGTTATCAATTATAGTTTACTATCTAATACATTATCACGGATTTATATGTCCTCTAAATTCGGTTGTAGGTCACGATTAAAGATAGACAGGTTGAACAACGAGCTCTAATAAAATGACTAGCAAACATTTTTTTATCGAATTCTAACATTAGCGCTCCTAGTGGAAGATGTTTCAAATAATACATCGTAAATATTATTAATATTATAATTATTCCTATCAATAAAAATTTTTTTTTCAAAAATGATATAATTTTCAATAATTTTTAAAAATAATAATGTTTTTCGTCAAATAACAATTTATTTGTCAAATAACTTATTTTTCTTGTCAAAATATCATAATCTCTTTGTATAGTATAATTACAGATTAGATGAATATTCATCTCGCCGTGTTATAATAATGAATAATGTAATGTAGTTTATATATCAAACCACTTTATGCGCTAATAGTAGTGCAATTTCTTAGCCGATTTACAAAGAAGGTTTATTAGTCACGGTAAACGGCGGAGTAGTATAGCTTGTTGTTCGACCTGTCTATCTTTAATCGTGTTGTAGGTAGTACCATGAACTAAGATAATATGGACTGGCAACTACACTTTTACTTGCGGTCACGTTTTTAAACGGAGTTTTCTGGGTGGGAGGATTTATGAGGCTAAAGCACTGTCTGTACGATTATTGAAACAACAACTATTTAAGTTCAAATAATATATTTTTATGTTATTATATTTTGTAAAGTATAAATCAATTATATATTTGTGCTATTAAAATGTATACTATTATTGCATTAATGTATCAATACAATTATAATATACAAAGATATTGTTATAATCTACATTCTGCACATTAAAATAAATAATACTAATCTATACTGCCATTATTTATGAATTTATTACATTATGTAAAATTGTATTTATAAGTAAGTTTCGAGAAAACTTTTATCGCTATATTTAATTGAATTGTATACAACTCGTTATATTGTAATAAAATAAAGTATTTTAAGCATTAAGATTTTGTCTGTTCTGCTTTTCATTTCCTATAACTAATTTATAAAATACCTAAAAAGTGCAGTGTAAATATGACATATTCGAATATTTCACATTTTCATTTGAGTACTTCATGACACTTATTATGATTTACATAAAATAAATATATTTAAAAATATAATTTATCTTAATATATTTTTTAAAATTATAAGCAACTTTCATTTAAATACTAATAATTCTTGTGAGCTAATAATTAGAGAATAATTAAAAATCAAAATTAATTAACCATTAAGATTGTAGCCACCTATTTTTTTATAATTATTTATTTATTACAAATGTAAAGTACTTAAGTACCTATACATAATACAAAGTGTTTATAATAGCAAAATAAAAATGTGATATTCAAAATTCAAAATAGTTCGTTTGGTGATAATATAAAATATAGTTAAAAAAAATAATGCTAGAATTGTTGCAGTTCGTTAAATCATTTTCCTAAGAAAATACGTTTAAAAACTTGACCGCACCACTACCACCCGCTAGCCTTGTCGTTGCCAGTCCATATTGTCTTAGTACATGGGTAGAACCTATCTATTTATAACACAGATATCTATATTAACTAAATGTCGCCCTAGCTGTTATCAATTAAAGCTTGCTACCAGGTAATATTTTAATTAGTTATTGTAGTTCGAGTTGGATTATTCATAATGTTATAACTGTTTCAACGAAACATTTAAATTCATAATCAATTGTACCTAAGGTTGTATAAAGTACATGTGAATGGTCAGAGACGTATTTAGGGGGGCTAGAGAGGGCGATCGCCCCGGGCGGCATTTTTTTAGTGGCGGCATTATTATTTTTAGTGGTGCCGAATAACTTTTAAGTATTGTGGTGCAAACACAAATTTTTACCTACCCGCCAAAATCCAAATAAGCAAAAAAAAAAAGGTTGTAAAAAAATGTGAAAATGAAAACAGTAAAAAATTGTCGGGGGGAGGGCGGCAAAAAAACATTAGCACCCGGGCGCCAAATTCCTAATACGTCTCTGTGAATGGTTTTGTATTTAACTACTTTTGTTACAAAAAAAGCAGCGAACCCGCCCATATCGCCGCGAAAGATTCGCCATGATCGTTTTGCCGACGAACTATTCACCGTCGACCGTTTCGCCGACGGACTTCAGACTATTCGCCGCTGATCTTTTTGCCGACGGACTATTCGCCGCCATACACATGGGAAAAAAGCGTTGATTTAACACATAACATAAAGATGAATTGAAACAAAACGAGTTATTTTTAGAATAAAAACCTATATATAAGAATATAGGTAATAGGTATATCTACATTAATAGCTTATTATGGTCATTTTATTTTATTATGTATAATTTATTTTATAACTAAATTAAATTAAAAATTATAAAGTTTGGTAGTAAATAATATAAATAAAGTAAAAACACTGGAACTTTTGATTGAGAAAAATACAACGAGCGGATGGTAGTGAAACAGTGGCGGCGAATAGATCGGCAGCGAAACGGTATCGGCGAAACGGTGGCAGCGAAATGTCCTAGACCCAAGAAACAGTGAGTGACATTAAAATAATAATACTTTTATTTACTATAATATCTAACCACGTATCATATTTTCTTAAATTTCATCAAATGTTAAATTGTCTATAGATTCTTTAAGATATGACACTATTTTATAAAAATTGAGTGAAAAAAGCAATAATATTTATCAGACAGAAAAAAAATGTGTGAAAATTATATGTATTAAATGATCTAAATTAATTTGAATTATAGTTCAACGTTTTACATCATATATAATAGTTATTCGTTATTGTTCTAAAATATTTAATCATTTTGTTCATTGACAGAAATAAATAGTACCCAAATTTTTTATCTAAAATGGGTACTTACGTTAAATTTTATAAAACGATCATAACGTTATTTTCTTTAGATAGATGTTGGAAAATGTTAACAGAACTGAATTATGTTTGGTAAATGAATAAGTAAATTAATAATTATTAATGGTAATAATTAAGCTATTATAAAAAGAAATGAAATATTAACTTAAAATGAAGGAAAATTACTGTTTTCCTATGAACAGAACAAAATAAAATTGTATTATTCTGTTTCTAATATACTGGAAACTAGAAAAAAAAAAGTTCTGATTAGTATGTGAATACATACTTGATTATTACTATAGTTAAAAATAGTAATATAAAAAAAACTTGGGTTCATTGACTATTAACGTCAAAGCCGTAACAAAAAAAAAAAAATTATGAAATAACTGCTTTCCTATGAATGGAATCAAAAAAATTTTGTTATTTCAATTCAAATATACTGGAAAGAAGTAAAAAAAAAGTTCTAATTAGTAAGTTAATACTTAATTATTACCAAAGTTTAAAATAGTATTAAAAAAAAAACGGGCTAATGACCATAATTGATGTCGAGCCGTAACAAAAAAATAAAAAAAATTATGAAGTTGGACGTTATAAACTGATCTAATAACAGTTGAAAAAAAATTTAACTAAACATAATTAAATATCTATCTAGAAAATTTGTTATGATAGAAAATTAATAAATAATTAATTATTCATTGAAATTACTTTAAAATATCAATTAAAATGAATAATTATAGAATAAACGATAAAATAAAAGAAAGAAAATGTTTAAAAATACATTGTATTTTAAAATTCAATAACATTACCTACTATCACCAGAATAAAATAAAATATTTTCCAAACAATTTAATCAACCTAGTTATCTTTGATGTGAAATTTTAGTGTATTGATGAGTAATTTATAATGTAATAATGCAATTTAAGTGTATAATCTAACTGTAAACTACAACTAACTATAATAATAATCATAATTATTAAGAACTCTGATTTTTGTATATGACTTAAGTATTAACTAGGTATAATTTAAGGTGTTGTTGCTTGTTGATAGTCATAAGCAAGCGCAGATTGGCAAAAAAAAAAAAAAAAAAAAATGCAATGTTGATATGGTATATAATTTTATATAATAGATATTTAAATCAACAATCTGGTACAAAAATGTAATTAAAAGTTATAGATTTAAGAAAAAATAAGAAATATTGCATAAGAAAAAATAATAACTTTGTATTTGTAGTAATTTGTAGTTGCTTTATAAATATGTCCACCAGACATGAGTTAAAAATTTAAAATGTTACTTGGAAAGTATTGGTTGGAATCAGAAATTTTTCGAAATTTCGAACTTTTGAGCTTTTGGTCCCAGAACCTCGGAACAATTTCGTCCGAAACCGTGAGAGCTTCATGAAGTTAGCCCAGTTTGCTGCGAAATCATACGACCCCCTAGTTCGTATTGTAGAAAATGCGGGCGGATTTTGGCGAACAAAAAAAATCTCTTTGATGTTGCCGTCAAGTTCGAGTTAGGCTAGGAACACACGGGTGTTATTTTACTGCGTGACATATTATTTACCGCGCTGTAAATTTACGGCGCGTTTCATTAAAAGTTAAAACTAATTAAAATGATTGGAGCATAACACACGAGTGTTGCGCCGCAAAATTAACGCGCTACATTTCGAAAACTGCCGCGTGCACCTTGACTTTACTGCACGTGATAAGAAACTTTTGCCGAAATGCATTATAATGAATGGTGGGAAACACGCTGTTATAAAACACGCGACTGATTATTATTATATTTTCAATTTTCATTAATTCGTCATTTGTGAGTCAAGTATCAATAAACAACATGTGAGAGGAAGATCTAACTGAAATTGTCGTAGACATAGAAATCTCTTCTGATGTTTTCAAAAATTAAATTAAATGCACCTTCGGAAGGATCTGTACTATTTAAAAGATGTACCCACATCTTTCTATTATTTTTTTTTTTTTTTTGTAAGAGGTCTTTCACCTTCTATGGTAACTACAGCAAAATTTTCGTGTCAGGACTCGCCAAGAACTTCAGTTCCGGATTTACAATAACAACGGCAGCGTCATGGATGACGCTGTTGGTTCCCGGTCTGATGTGCCCCTTGCTCAGTTCGATGTGAAGAGGCATCGCCTCGAAGCCAACGATTCTGCCACAGCGAGTGTAAGGTTCTTGAATAGTGAGGATATCAACCTTTTCTGTGTTTGCATAGTAGAGAAGTTGGTCGCTGACTCTTTCACAACGTAAGGCGTTTATCTGTAGGATTTTGAGCAGTACATTATTTGAAGTGCAGGTTTCGGGTACTGGCATAGTACTCAGTTAATCATTTTGGATGTTAGATTTCCGTTGTCGGTGTTACGGACCATACTCATGATACTAACTAATCTCTTACTGCACGTTTTGTGCAGAACCGTGTCTGATAAGCCACACTTGACGCAATTCGGCCTTTTGTCCTTATTGAGGCAATCCGATCAGGAAGCATATAAGCATACCATACATTGCTAGAGAACCTGTAGAAAATCTCGAGTTCTGATTGGCTCTCTGACACATGTGATAAATTCAATTATTATTACTATATTGATAACATTGATAATATCTATATATTATTATTATTATTATTAACTCTGTGTGGTTGTTAATAATTCCAAAATACATATACATAAATTCCCTAAAGATGTAAAGTTGCGTGAGAAATGGCTCACACAAATTTTAAAATGTTCAAATATACATACCGTGAATTTTAAATCTGATACGTTAAATTAAGAATTATGATATTAATTTCACTATATTGATAATAATTAATATTATTCTCAGCTTCTTCAACTACCTCATTATCATACGACTTAGGGTATAACATAATTAATAATGAAATAATAATATTATTATTGTATTTAATAATTTTAATATAGTAATTTTATAAATAATATTAAAAGTAAACTTTAGTACACATTAATACATTATACACATTATATTACAATATTGAAACTAAACACACAGAGTGGCATATTCATTCGAACATTAATAAACGCATTTAAAATTTATTTTTTTTTATTTTAAAAAAGACGGCAATAAAATATGATAACAATAATCATGGTATAACAATTATCACATGTGTCAGAGAGCCAATCAGAACTCGAAATTTCTACAGGTTCTCTAGCAATGTATGGTATGCTTATATGCGATCAGGAATGGCCAGTAGCCGCACAATAGGAGCACCCCACTGTGTTAGCCCTGCATTTAGCAGCAACATGGCCGTATTTCTGGCAATTGTAACACAGTGTTACACCCAAGTATTTAGCTATTTTACAACGCATTAAACCGATGTAGAAACTTTTGTCCACAATATTTTAAAACACAGAGGGTTCAACTGAGCAAACCCAGAGTAACGTGGCCGGGGATCCAGTTAACATATAAGATACCCAGGGAAAGATTTTAGGACTTTTTGGATATAAAAATATTACGTAGCCGGGGGTAGAGCTTGGTAATATTCAATAATGGAATTTCACTGGTAATATTTAATTATTTATCTTTTATTAATGCATAGTAATAATTACTTACAAATGACACAGGTAGCTGTTATCGGGTTTAACACTTTGTATTATTATTATATTAGGTGTATTTATAATATTGTAAGTGTGTCGTGAGTGTCGTAAATTGATGAGTATGTTATTATTCTTGGTGTGTGTATAATTGTATATATACATTTCGGACATACGCATATATATATATATATATATATATATATATATATCTACATACATACAGTCGGCCTCGGTTCGTGTACGGTTCTTGGATGACGAGGATGTCTAGGCCTTCGGTGTTGACGCATTGAGCTGGAGTATTTTAAGCTGATCGCGGTAGCTTTGAAGCACTGTTTTAGTGGCACTCATTTGGTTGTGACCGGTGGTTCGGCCCTTGCGGGATTACCGTAGTCTGTGTTGCGGACCAGGTTCATTATTGTGGCTAGACGTTTACTGCATGCTTTGTGGTGTGCTGTGGCAGTCGATCCACAGTTGACGCATTTTGGCTCTTTGTCCTTGTTGGGACAATCTGCCAGGGAGTGACCCGTTGCCGCGCAGTGAGAGCAAATTTCTGCATTTGCCCTGCACTTCGCCGCAACGTGGCCGTATTGCTGGCATTTGTAGCATCTTGTGACTTCTAGGTATTCTGAGATTTTGCATCTCATGAAACCGATGAAGACCCTCTTGTCTACGATTCTTTGAAGAGTTCTGGTTCGACTGAGCACACCCAGTGCACTTGCGGTTTATCCCGGGGTCCGAGCTTGAAGAGAGGGAGTAGCCCTCTTCTCAGCTGTGTGTCGTCGTAACCAATGTCAGTGTTTTGCTGTGCGATTTTTGTGGCGATTTCCTCGGCCGTGATGTCGACGTCAACATCGTAGACAATCACTCGTGGCCACTTTGGCTCCGATTTTCTTATGTTCTCAGACTCTTTTGTGATGGTATCTAGTGCAACGTGAGTTGCTGCGTCTGCTGGAGTGATGATTATATCTCCGGAGGGTGTTGTTCTCGTGTTTGAGATTTTTGGCTCGGCTGTTAAGGCGACTACTTGTGCCCACAGAAGTTTTTTGGTTTCCACGGCGTCTTTGTCAGTGGCCTTGATTATGAAAGTAGTGGATGGCTGTATTTCCCTACACTGCTGCAGCTTCTTGTCTTTGGATGCTTTGCTGGTGAGGCCTGGGCTCTTCACCCGATTTCCGCCCGATGTGCCACCCTCGGTAGAAGATCTGGAGGAGGGCCTATTTGTTTGGATCTTGGGGCGTTTCCGCCTATGTCTGACTGCCGTATAACCTTCGCTGTCGGTGGCCTCTGTATCCACATTATCTGTGGGGTTTGCGGAGGTTTGGTGGAAGCTGCTGTCGCTCATTTCTGAAGGGTTGTCAAGCGCGGTGTTTTTACGCGCTCTGCGTGTATTCTTGGTCACCCTCTCGACGATGGCGTCATCGGGAGGGCTTTTGAAAATGACCTTGCGTTTTTCGGCTTTGGCCAGTGCTGTGGCATGTTGCTCTCTCATTTCGTGAATTCTGCCGATGAGGCTGGCGTTTTCGTTTGCAAAGCCTTGGATGGTTTCTTGTAACCTGTCAAGCCCGATTGTGAATTCCTTGACAATGGGTTGTGTGATCCTTTTCCTAGATTTGTCAAGAACTTTTGTCAGATATTCATGTGTCTCGCGTGCTCTTTTCTGATATGCTCTGAGTACCTCAGAATCGTTTAACGCGGCCCCGATCATGTACCCTTCTGGAGTTCCATCCTGTCGTGGGCGTT